>JBBDGP010000958.1:0-45000 GCA_037952835.1 Lithobates septentrionalis | reverse complement strand
TTGTAGTACTGCAATGCATGCATAATTCAGCAGAGCGGAGTTTAAGACCCCTTTCACACTGAGGCGCTATAGCGTTAAAAATAGCGCCTGCAAAGTGCCCTGAAACAGCAGCTCCATTCACTTCAGTGTGAAAGCCTGAGGGCATTCACACTGGAGCGGTGCGCTGGCAGGGCATCAGAAAAAGTCCTGCCAGCAGCTTCTTTGGAGCGGTGAACTCACTGCTCCTAAAGCGCCCCTGCCCATTGAAATCAATGGGCAGCGCCGCCGGCAAAGCGCGTTTTAGCAGCGTTTTGCGGGCGATTTTGACCCTTGTTCGGCCGCTAGCGGGAGTTAAAAGCGCCCCGCTAGCGGCCAAATAGCGCCGCAAAAACGACGGTAAAGCGCCGCAAAATATAGCGGTGTTTTACCGCCGAAGTCCAGGGCGGCTCAGTGTGAAAGGGCTCTAAAGGTTACCAGTACTTTTTAGCAATGCAGCAAAATGCTTTTTTTTTTTTTCCAAAGGCATTATGTATTACAATTGTGCATCTTGTCTCTTTGGGTCCCTGTCACATTTTCATACAATTTGTACTAGAGAGGAAAGGACTGTTTGATCAGGTTGCTTAAGACCCCTTTCACACTGAGCCACCCCGGAATCAGCGGTAAAGCAGTGCTATTTTTAGCGCAGTTTTAGCGGTGCTATTCGGCCGCTAGCAGGCTGGGTTTAACCCCCGCTAGCAGCCGAAAAGGGGTTAAATCCACCCGCAAAACGCCACTGCAGCGGCGCTTTGCCGGCGGTATCGCAGCGCTGCCCCATTGTTTTCAATGGGCAGGAGCGGTGGAGGAGCAGCCTATGCACCACTCCTACACCGCTGCAAAGAAGCTGCTGGCAGGACTTTTTGTGACGCCCTGCTAGCGCAGCGCCCCACTCGGGCTTTCACACTGGGTTTGCCGCTGAGGCTTTTTTCAGGCGCTATTTTTAGCCCTGTAGCGCCTGAAAACGCCTCAGTATAAAAGGGGTCTTAAATAAAACACAATGCAAAAATAAATGCAATGGAAAGTAGGAAAATCATGATTGCAAGGGATGCCTACTGTTGTGTAACATTGGTGAACATCTCGATTCAGGAAGAGGTGACCACTCATGAGGACTACTCCAATATAGAGCTAGGGCTTGCAAGCGGTCTGGGCAGTTTTGGTGGATTCCGTGGATTTAGTACCATTGTAGTAGTCATGTTTTTGCATGTTAGGACCTTATTTTGTGCCATAAAGATATTAATTGCTTTAATGGAAATTGGGCTGCATGACTGATTTCATTTTGCTTTTGCTTTAATCTTTGGCACAAAGCTGCACCTCTCATTTAGATCCTAGTTGCTGATCTTTATTTTCTGTGCAGCTGCAAATCACAGCTGGCATTAAATGGAAATTAGGTGTTCTAATTGTAAGCACTGTTCTATCTTTTTGATAGATACGCAATTTTTGTGTTTTGTAGAAGCGATGAACCTTGTGCTGATTTTAAGGGGGTGTGGTCCTAGAGGCTGCACACCAGCAACTGTGGGGTCTTGCTGGACCCCCAGAGGAGTTTGAAGTTTTGAAATGATGGGAGCACCACACCAGCTTGTACAGACTTTTTTAAAAAGATTTTTATTTAGTAACAGCCAACACGTTTCGGGGGCTCAGCACTCCCCCTTCATCAGGGCTAAAAACAGGATGACACCAACAATAAGGCATAACTCCACTCACTGACACCAAAGATGGGGTATTGTTTACTCCAACTGATGCTGGGACTTTTTCTACTCCCGATGGCCACAGTCAGGCCCCCCTGAGGTCTTAAGGACAGTAAACTGGTCCTTTTGTATAGAAAGTTTGGAGACCCCTGGCCTTCTCAGTGGGCACCTGGCTGTGAATCCGCAAGGAGAACACTGATGCGGTGAGTACACCGCTGGATCATGGGACAGGTGAGTGTGTTTATTAAAAGTCAGCAGCTACAGTTTTTTTGTAGCTGCTGACTTTTAACAAACAAATGACTGGAACTCCGCTTTAAAGTTCTTAAGACTTCATGCAATTAACTATAATATATTTGGCTTACCATGAATGGTGGGTATGTTCACTTTGCTTTCCCCCAGGAACCTCTGCCTGCCCGATGCCTGCCTACTGAGCAGTGCTAAAGTCATCCACTAGTACAGGTTATTTCTCTCTGATTTGCAGTACAGTGGTGGGGATGGCATCAGTCTCTGGGGCAACAGCTGTTTAGAGTTGTAATGAGGGCAAGGAGGACTGATGATGCTTTCATAAGTGATATCACTTCCCAGCATCCTACGCTTTGATTAGGGGTACTAAAAAAGTGGCAAAGGCCATCAGATTCCTATAAACACATATTTTAATAGTTTAGGTCTGGTGTTTTTTTTTTTTTTGTTTTTTTTTTCTTTTCATTGATGTCAGAGGAATTGTAGTGCCCTATCTTTGGTAGGAATGTAGTCTCCATTGCTGCCTTATCTTTTTTTAAAAATTGTTCGGTCAATTCTTGTACTTAACCACAAGAGACATGCAAAATTGATATTTGTTTATTGACTAAAGGAGTGTATCACATGTTTATGCATAACCATGAATAACCAAAGTCTCTTTTGTATGTTGGTTTGTCTTTAAACCTAATAAAAATATCTTATCGTTGGTGTCGTTGGGAAGAATGTAGTGCCCTATCATTGGTGTCGTTGGGAGGAATGTAGTGTCCTATCATTGGTAGGAATGTAGTGCCCTATCGTTGGGAAGAATGTAGTGCCCTATCGTTGGGAAGAATGTAGTGCCCTGTTGGGAGGAATGTAGTGCCCTGTCGTTGGGAAGAATGTAGTGCCCTATCATTGGTAGGAATGTAGTGCCCTGTCGTTGGGAAGAATGTAGTGTCCTATCATTGGTAGGAATGTAGTGCCCTATCGTTGGTGTCGTTGGGAAGAATGTAGTGCCCTGTCGTTGGGAAGAATGTAGTGTCCTATCATGGGTAGGAATGTAGTGCCCTGTCGTTGGGAGGAATGTAGTGCCCTATCATTGGTGTCGTTGGGAAGAATGTAGTGCCCTATCACTGGTAGGAATGTAGTGCCCTGTCGTTGGGAGGAATGTAGTGTCCTATCATTGGCAGGAGTGTAGTGCCCTGTCGTTGGGAAGAATGTAGTGTCCTATCATTGGTAGGAATGTAGTGCCCTATCGTTGGTGTCGTTGGGAAGAATGTAGTGCCCTGTTGGGAGGAATCTAGTGCCCTATCATTGGTAGGAATGTAGTGCCTTATCATTGGTGTAGTTGCGGGAATGTAGTGCCCTATCCTTGGTGGTGTTGCGAGGAATGAAGTGCCCTATCGGTGTCGTTGCGAGGAATGTAGTGCCCTATCGTTGGTGTCATTGGGAGAAATATAGCGCCCGATCGGTGTCGGGAAGAATGTAGTGCCCTATTGGTGTAGTTGTGAGGAATGTAGTGCTCTATCGTTGTGTAGTTGCGAGGAATGTAGTGCTCTATCATTGATGCCGTTGGGAAGAATGTAGAACCCTATCAGTGTCGTTGGGAGGAATGTAGTGCCCTATCGTTGGTAGGAATGTAGTGCCCTATCGTTGGTGTCGTTGGGAGGAATGTAGCGCCCTATCGTTGGTGTTGTTGGGAGGAATGGATTTGTGGGGTATCTAGGCTTCAGTTGCTGGGTCTGCACGCCTGCGGTGACTATTCTAAAATGGACCCCCCTCTCCCTGCTGGATTTGTTGTAGAATAGAAAATGCAACCGGAAGAGCTGGAGTGTGCAAAGGAGGTTGAAAGCACCCAAAACTCCCAGGTGGGCAGCAACAAGTGTCTGGAATTATGGACGAGAACAGTCAGTGTTGGAGAATCTGGGATGTATGAGAAGCCAGGAGATAACTGCTCATCAGTTTTTACCTAGAACTAAAATATCACTTTTGGGTGAACTGGCCCTTTAATGATATGAACTTTGTTAATCCTATAAAGGTTTTTGACTTGAGGTAAAGGAAAAATGTAACCAATAAAAGAGCATTTGAAGATGAAGTAGATCAACAACGAGATAAAATTAAATTAAAATTCTTATCTCTGAATTGTTACATTATGACAATAAATTCATGCAGGTGCAGCCACTTTGAATTATGTGCAGCATCAGCAGCAGAAAAGCAGTTTCCGTATACATACAACCTTTGCTATGTTTGTCATGTGGCTATGCATGGGACATAGTTCTTTAAAATAATAGTGTAGTCTAGGATTACACAAATATATACATATCATACTTAAGCACTTTATTTTACAAATGTTTTTAATTGCGGTATGTACGGAAGGAAGCCCTACTGACCACGTTTGCCCCGGCTTATAAACACAGACATCTGTATATGTCTAGATTAAGCAGAGGATGCTTCTATAGACCTCCTATATTAACATTCGAATCCTGGCCCGGAATAAATTGACATTTGCAGGTTTCCTTGTTGCTGCAGCCAGTGGCTGCAAAATATTCTCTTCTTTTGCTGGTGGCCTCAGCCTGTTACTTTACAAGTGATCCAATGTAAGCTTCAAAAAATAGATGGAATAGGAGTCCGAAGCCCGTGACGTAGATGTGAGGAGCCGGCTGCTGTCAGAGTCCGCAAATAGCAAATTCTGAGACAAGTGTCTCCTAATGAGGTGTCGGCTATGTCTACGCAGAGCGTCCAGCCGAGACAACCAGCATAATATGACTGCTGCCACTATCTTTTTTTTTTCCTGGTATGCTTGCTGTACACCGCAGGCCTTTTATCACATTGTTCACCATCATTATTTAACTTAATGCTATTTTTACTAATTCCGATCTCCATATGTAATAGATTTTTCAGCCAGTTGAAGGATCCTGCAGCATTCCTTCCTTTTTAGATTGTAAGCTCCAGCGAGCAGGCCCCTCTGATTCCCCCTGTATTGAATTGTAACTGTACTGTCTACCCTCATGTTGTAAAGCGCCGTGCAGACTGTTGGCGCTATATAAATCCTGTATAATAATAATAATTTAGGGCTGTAGTCAGGTTTGCATGCTTCATGGTACAACTTATAACCTAGTCCAGGGATATGCCATTAGTGGCCCTCCAGCTGTTGCAAAACTACAAGTCCCATCATGCCTCTGGCTCTGGGTGTCATGCTTGTGGCTGTGTCTTGCTATGCATTATGGGACTTGTAGTTCTGCAACAGCTGGAGGTCCACTACTTGCATATCCCTGACCTAGTCCATCACTAAACATATATGTGAAATATATTAAATCCATTATTATTGAACATTCATTTTTTGCACTAAGCACTTTTTGCTTACAGCGTTGGCACACATTTTTTGCACCTTTCATTGGCATTCACACTTTATTTGATTGTCTCACAGAATAAGTTGTTTTTGTATAATAGTATAAATTTATTTAAGACACATTGTAGATCATCGCATAGAATTTTTGGATTTCACATATGTTTCGTGATGGACTAGGTTATAAGTAGTGGGTTTATTATCACAAGGTTGTGGGATTACAGATCTGCACTGCTTTCTTTTTTTGTCATAGTACAACTTGCTAGTAACATAAATGCAAGAGAGAGTTCTGGGTAATAATACAGACATGCCTGGCTATGAGGGTGCAGCAGATGTAACCATCTGCAGTTTAGTCATGGTTGCATTAGATTCTTGTACTGGAAAATCGTAGTGATATACAGTATGTTAAATTGGCCATATTGTAAGCTGGTTTCAGCTGTGCGGTTCACGTTTTTTTTTTTTTTTTCTTATCTTTTCGTTCATGGAATTTGTCCTCTTTTTTTTTTTTTTTTTTAAGCCCTAGGTGGTAAGTTCGCTTTCTTCAGTTTTTATGACAGGTTCGCTTTAGCCCCTGTTCACATGAGGCTGTTTTGACATGCGATTTGACTTGTCAAATCGCCGCCTATTTCCGGCAGTGGCACCATCTAAATCAGTGTGACGCTGACTTTGCGATGCCGCACCGATTTCGAAATGTAGATCCTGCACTACTTTTGGCGACTTTGGGGGCGATTTTCAATAGACATCTGTGCAGGAACTCGCCCAGATGTCTTTGAAATCGCTCCCGAAGTTGTACTGAAATGTGGTTTTGAAATCGTGAGAGTTCAGCTGAACTCGCATCATTTCAAACCCGTCTACAGTGCGAATCCTGGCTTAAAACCAGCTCTCACATTTTAGTTTTGGATTTTTGTGGCTTCCTATATAAAATAGCTGAGGCAGAGGTGTTAATAAAAATATAAAATAAATAAATGAAAGTAGCTTCCAAAAAATACATATGTAATCAGGGGTACCACATCCCAATCGTATGCAAGTAAGTGGACTTTCTTGATACCCCTAAAGACTTTACAAAACAACAAAATTGATAAAACAAACTTTGTTTTATTACATATATGTCATTAAAAACCTGTGAGCCTTAAGCCTAATAAAAGCTCCCATCCTAAGATACTGTTCTCATATAACAATGCATACATGAAATAACTGGTAGACAATATTCAATCAGCAAGTTGTCGAATACAGGGGGTCCCCTAGTTACAAACATCCGACTTACAAACGACTCCTACTTACAAACGGAAGGAGACAACAGGAGGTGAGAGGAAATCTAGCCCTAGGAAGGGAAATTCACTCCTGTAAGAGCTATTATGGGGAAAAGGTACCTCCCACTGATGCTTTATCACCAAGGCTTGTTTCCACAACAACCCAAAATTTACAAAATCCAATTGTCATTGGTCCAGAAAGTGAGGTGAAATCTTCTGAACAGGGGCACACACAGCAAAACAAATGTTACAGGGGTGATAACCCTTCCCTATGATATCCAAAAAGCTTAAAAATAGTTTTTTTTGGCTGGAGCTACACTTAAAAAATGTACCTGTTCCGACTTACAAACAGATTCAACTTAAGAACAAACCTACAGTCCCTAACTTGTTTGTAACCCGGGGACCCCCTGTACATGGGGAACAGTGCCAGTATAACAATATCGCTACATGTTTTACGGCCATCAATCACTTCATCAGGAGATGTGGAGGCTTACAGTTCCCAGGTTAGGTGACAGTAAACCCAAAGGGTACAGAAAACCTAGAGGGTCAATCACCCTACAGGTGGACGTGGTAGTGGCAGCGCCAAGGTTGACTAAAAGCAAAAAGACCAATTTTCTGGAGTTACCGGACGAACCACAGATGGCGGGGACATCTTGTAGCCATAAAATGTAGTCCAATGAAAATTCACCCAACGTGGTTAACCAGATTCACACTTATAATTACAGACAGTAGAACATATCTAAACCCACAGGATAGGACTCATTTAAACCAAATGTCCCACCAAACATGGGTCTGCCAGCTCACTCCAAAAATTCAAAATTAGTGAGGCCCCTGCTTGTTAGAAAATTCACAAATGATTGTTTTAGGTAGACCTGAGGCGGCACGTGAGCAGAAGTTCCACTTTTTGGTTGAACTCCACTTTAAGCCAGAAAATGGCAACTAGCATTTTTAGTAGCAGGTTGCTAATGGCAGCTTTCCTTAACAGGTTTCCTTTATAACCTAAAAGAAACCCTTCTAATGTTATGGTAATATATTGTAGACCAGATATCTTAGATGCAATTCATCTGGCATTCCGATCACCAATCTACGGCCTCAGCTGTTTAAAAGACACCTTCATGTTGACATCTAAATCTTGTAAAGGCGGCAAAGAGGAAAATGTGAATATTTTGTAGTGAGATTAAGGCCCCTTTCACACTGGGGCGGTGGGTGCATCGGCGGTAA
Source organism: Lithobates septentrionalis (assembly GCA_037952835.1). Lineage (NCBI taxonomy): Eukaryota > Metazoa > Chordata > Amphibia > Anura > Ranidae > Lithobates > Lithobates septentrionalis. Next base: position 37,267 of record JBBDGP010000958.1, on the reverse strand, counting down.
AGCGCTGTTATTTTTAGCGCCATTTTACCGTCAATTGTGCGGTGCTATTCGGCCGCTAGCAGGGGGTAAAAGCACCCCGCTAGCAGCCGAGAAAGGGTTGAAACCACCCGCAAAGCGCTGCTGCAGCAGCACTTTGCTGGTGGTATAGCCGCGCTGCCCATTGATTTCAATGGGCAGGAGCAGTGGAGGAGCGGTATACACACCGCTCCAAAGATGCTGATAGCAGGACTTTTTTTAGCGTCCTGCCAGCGCACCGCTCCAGTGTGAAAGCCCTTCGAGAGACATGAGCGGCTCTTTCAGGGAGCTTTGCAGTCGCTATTTTTAGCGCTTGCAATGCTCCCCAGTGTGAAAGGGGTCATACTGTGAACTTGAAATTGAATATTCTATCTGTTGAATGGGATCTCCATACATATCACACGGAGTGCCAGTTCACACAGGGGCAACCCGACTTAGTGCGACTTTGCAAGGTGATTTGGAGGCGACTTTGAGCAACTTACAACGCGATTTAGTCGCCTCCAGAACAGGCGACCTTTTGTGGCTAATCACAGAATAATCAGCTCTGTGGGATGGAGAGGGTTGCCTGGGTAAACGTGGGGAGTACCTGGATAAATTCTTTTCTTTTTCCTGTAAAGTCGCTTTAATATAGATGGAGATCCGACTTGCAGGCGACTTCCATTGAAATCTATGGGTAAAAGTTGCCTTGAAGTAGTACAGGAACCTTTTCTGAAATCGGAGCGACTTCTGTAGTGTACATTAAGATGACTCTCATTCACTTCTATGGCATTTATGTCCAGCGACTTGGGGCCTTACCAGTCGGATCCCAAGTCGCTGTAGTGTGAACCGGCACTGAGAGAAGAGCCCCTAAAGACTCCGTCATGGCATTCTTTACTATTTAATGGCATGTCTATAAAGATGGGTGTGCTGTATAGTGATCTCCTCATGATGTACATTTTCCCACACAGTCTCCATCGTCTCTCCCTGGATGTCTGCACCTGTTCCCCTCCATCTCTCCCCCTCGGCTCTGTGGAGTGCATGGAATTTTGTTTAGAAATTATGCATATCCTGACCCAGAGAATGTGTTTCCTGTAACCATCTGTGTTTGATAAAGACATGGGGGGGATGTGACTGGATACCTGTGGGGAGAAAATGGATGTGTCCAGAGCATTGGAGTCCATTAAGTAGACAAATATAGGAGTTCTACATTTTGTATTACAGTTGATGTTTAAAGGCATGCAGAACTTTCCACGGTATCACTTTTTTTTTTTTTTTACCAAAATAGTTAAGACTACTTTCACACCGAGGCGCTCAAACTGGCCATAAAATGTCAGGCGTTTTTGTGGCGTTAGCGGTGCGCTTTTTTTTGTTACCGTCACTTGACTCAAAAGAACCATTTTGCGGCACTTTTGAAGTGCTTTTGAAACGCTTCCCAATCATTTCAATGGATGGGCATTTTTGAGGTGCTTTTTTAAGCGCTCCAAAGATGCTGCTTTTCAGAGCTTTTTTTCACCGCCCCGCCAGCACACCGCCCCAGTGTGAAAGCATCTATTGATATTAATGGGAAGCAGTTTTCAGGTGCTTTTTTTTTTTTTTTTAGCGTGAAAGCGCCTTAAGTGCCTCAGTGTGAAAGGGGTCTAAGAATTTAATAAAATTTGCTACTACTTGCATTCCTCGGTTCTTTGAAAGATAAATGAGAGAAAAATGGGCCAATACATTGGGGGGGGGGGGGGGGTGTTTGGACACTTCTCCATTAGGGCTTACGTATTGTGTAATCTCAAATGTGGCTGGACTAGAATGAAATGCAGCAGTAGTTATTCTATAACGTGAATTTCTACCACTGACAGTCTGTACAGTGTTGCACAAACTTTAAAACCCCCTAAGACATTAAAGCCTAGTACACACAATCAGAAAATCGTACAAAAAATAGCACTTTCGAATAGATCGTACAATAATCTGATCGTTGGTACACAACTTTCGTCCGAAATTAAGCGAATGGAACAAACGCAAACATTGACCTGTCTGTGTAAAAGCGCAAGTCATCATTCTCCCTAACTTGTAAAAGCGATACTCCGGCATCTTTTACATTGCAGACTGATGCAAAGTAACATTTCAAAGTTAGTTAAAAATCGTCATAATGTCTCTATAAATGACTGTGAATTTATATGGATGATGATTGCCCTTATTAGAGACTGTCCTATTTGGTGATTACTGTTATGATTGAGAGGTTATATTCCTCTCTTTTCCAGTTGCACATTTAATCACTTTTTATATATTACTATATTATTCTATATAGTATTTTACTTAGTAATTTCTCACCAAAGTGTCAATTGTTATTATCTTATTTCTCACCTAGGTGCTAATTGATCAGTGCTGACACATTGTTCACATTGGTTTGTGCGTTTAGCGATATTCACAATATTTTTGAGTTGTACACAAGGTATTTTTGATTAGAGCGCATCAATAATTCTATACAGTGGTGCCATTGGCTCCCACTGCTGTCAATCAAAGTAAGTGAGCCAATGTGGAGAGAAAGGGGGTGGGGCCGGGCCATGGCTCAGTGTCTGAATGGACACAGGGAGCTACAGCTCGGGTGCCCCCAAAGCAAGCTGCTTGCTGTGGGGGCTCTAAAGAGGAGGGAGGGGCCAGGAGAGCTGAAGGGGGACCTGAGAAGAGGAGGATCTGGCCTGCTTAGTGCAAAACCACTACACAGAACAGGTAAGTATAACATGTTTATTTTTAATGAAAAGAAAAAACAGACTTTAGTATCACTTTAAGGATGGGAGAATCGGGTCAGATTTTTTTTGTTCAAACTGTAGGTTGAACGAAAAAAACTGGCTCATCTATGGCCAGCTTAAGCCACTGTACTTCATTCCTAAAAATCGTGTCCTCCACGAGTATACACGCACACATCCTCCCTTGTGTATAATTAACCCTGTGACTGAGCAGAATGTCTTTAATCCATTCTGTCACTCTTATCAGATTGCCTTGCAGAATGATTCTGCCTGCCTAAAAGGACAGAGCAAATATTGCAGCAAAGGTTGGCACAAGCACTGTTTGTGTATTCCCTCTTCCAGCGATAAAACAGCTGGTTAGCAGCTGTGCACATCACCCTGGGAACCTTCGTGCTGGACAGTTGCTCCAGATGTTCTTAGAAATAATTGCGTGGGGGGGGGGTGGGAGATGCCTTTCTCAATGACACCCTGTCTGATTCTCTCATCTTTCATTTGTTCCCCCTCCTGCCTTTTATTTCATGTGTCTTTCATATGCATTTTTCCTGCTCGCCTCATTTTCTAGAACTCCTGTTTTCATGTGCAGGAAGGTGTTTTTGTCTCGTTTTTAACAACCCACTTCCGCTCCTTCGAGTGTTCTTCATTACCTAAATATCATCTGGCTTGGAGTACATCACACAACTGGCTTTGAACGATTTTAGATCCATAAACTGCCAAATGTATTTTATAGCATGGTTTTAAAGCAGGCTTGTAAAGGCAATGTGGGCCCCAAAAGTGATATTTTGGTTATGGGTGGGTGCCGATGAGCTGAATCACCCTCTGTGCTCTTATACAGTTGTGCTCATAAGTTTACATACCCAGAATTTGATTTCTTGGCCATTTTTCAGAGAATATGAATGATATGAACTTTTCTTTCACTCGTGGTTAGTGTTTTGCTGAAGCCATTTATTATCAATCAATTGTGTTTACTCTTTTTAAATCATAATGACAACAAACTACCCAAATGACCCTGATTAAAAGTTTACATACCCTGGTGAGTTTGGCCTGATAACATGCACACAAGTTGACACACAGGTGTTTGAATGGCTATTAAAGTTAACCATCCTCTCCTGTGATCTGTTCGCTTTTAATTAGTGTGTGTATATAAAAGGTCAATGAGTTTCTGGACTCCTGACAGAACCTTTCATCCAGTGCTGCACTGATGTTTCTGGATTTTGAGTCATGGGGAAAGCAAAAGAATTGTCAAAGGATCTGCGGGAAAAGGTAGTTGAGCTGTATAAAACAGGAAAGGGATATAAAAAGATATCCAAGGAATTGAGAATGCCAATCAGCAGTGTTCAAACTCTCTAAATAAGAAGTGGAAAATGAGGGGTTCTGTTGAAACCCAACCACGGTCAGGTAGACCAACTAAAATTTCAACTGCCAGGAAAATTGTTCAGGATGCAAAGAAAAACACACAAGTGACTTCAGGTGAAATACAGGACTCTCTGAAAACATGTGGTGTGGCTGTTTCAAGTTGACCATGCAGGCGATCTTTCTTCAAGTGCCTCCTTATTGTGCAAGTCGCCAGAAGAAAGCCATTACTACGCAAATGCCACAAAGTAGCCCACTTACAATACGCCAAACAGCAGAGAGACAAGCCTCAAACCTAGCACAAGTCATTTGGAGTGATGAGACTGAGCTTTTTGGCCACAACCATAAACGCTTCATTTGGAGAGGAGTCATCAAGGCCTATGACGAAAGGTACACCATTCCCACTGTGAAACACGGAAGTGGATTGCTGTTTTGGGGATGTGTGAGCTTCAAAGGCACAGAAAATGTGACCAAAATTGAAGGCAAGATGAATGTAGTATGTTATCAAAAATTACTGGAGGAGGAACATTTGCATTCATCAGCTAGTTAACTTATGGACGTACTTGGACATTCCAACATGACAATGATCCAAAACACAGGCCATGTCAACCTGTCATTAGCTACAGCAGAATAAAGTGAAGGATCTGGAGTGGCCATCTCAGTCTCCTGACCTCAGTATCATTGAGCCACTCTGGGGAGATCTCAAATGTGCAGTTCATGCAAGACAGCCCAAGAATTTACAGGAACTGAAGGCTTTTTGCCAGGAGGAATGGGCAGCTTTACCATCTGAGAAGGTAATGAGCCTCATCCACAAACACCACAAAAGACTTTAAGCTGCCATTGATGTTAAAGGGGGCAATACACAGTATTTAAGAACCGGGGGTATGTAAACTTTTGATCAGGGTCATTTGGGTAGTTTTTCTTGTGATTATGATTTAAAGAGTAAACACAGTTGATTGATAATAAATGGCTTCAGCCAAACACTAACAATGAGTGAAAGAAACATTTTTGAGTTTTAGCATTCATATTCTCGGAAAAATGGCCAAGAGATCATAAATTCTGCCAGGGTATGTAAACTTAGGAGAACAACTGTATCTGTCAGCGACTTCAGCAGAGTGATACCCTCCGTTGCTGGGATTCTCTGATCCTACTTTCCCATTGGACCTAGTTACTACTGATACTTCTCAATCCTATTGTAAAAAGTGTTGCCACTGGAGTCCCAGGAAGAGGACCAAACCCTAGTTACCCAGAGCTGAAGTAGACATTTTTTTTTTCACATCACATAATAGTTATATGAATTCCTTTTATTGAATATAAATTCTAATGAAAACTAATTTGAATGAAGCAGAACAATAAACTGTTTCTCCACCAAAACGTACAAGTCCAATTTTTAGTAAGGATTAAACTAGCATTAGGATAAACTTGCTTCTTGTAACTTTAAAACCTATGTCATGGCAAAATTATAAAAAAAAAAAATGCAGTACATCTCTTTATTCCATGCATATTTGCCCATGTTTTTCCCTTTTAAAGAATCTGTAAATACAAAAGCAATACCTGTATATCTGCTAAAAATGTCCTGTTGTGGGCTGACAACACACACACATTTTTGTGTACTTTTTTATTTTTTTTATTTAACAAACTTCTTCCATTCGTTTTATTAAACCGCTCAAAAGGGAGCAAGCAGTAGAAGCTCATTGGTTGGGTTTAAATACTTTTTAAAATAATACTAACTAGACTTCTAAAACTGTGTAAAAATTGAATTGTTAGTTGGCTCCCAAAGTTGACATTGTATTAAGGCCAGGTTTAGGCTTTAGTTGGAGAGATATAAATTTCCTTCCAACGGGAATTGAGAGCAAATCTCTCCAAAGTATTACTCCTTTTAGGGCTCGTTGACACTTGTGGCAGGCTTTGCTGCCTCTCTGAGAAGCCATCTATGGTGAATTGCTCTTTAGATGGAAATTGACATGCGGCTGGAAGGCAATATGAGCCCCCCTCCCCCAGTTTTTTTTTAACCCTGAAAATCCTGCACTACCACCCCGCAACTGTGTGCATTAGGCATATTTACTGGGCAGTTGCAGCATGGCCTAATTCACCTAAATGGGTTGCAACACTGCCTACATGCAATAGAGTTGTTGTTGCCAAGCATTGCAGCTGCAGCATATTTACAATCGTATCTGGCCTCTGCCAAGTGGAGTGGTAATATATAATAATTTGTCTACTAGTTTTTGCCACATACCCTAAGCCACAAGGGCATTTCATCAAATAAATTAGGTTTTTGCTGGAACAATGACAAATGTTTAAATTGGACATTTTTTTGCCAGTATTGTACGTGGATGTTAGAAGTGGTGACCCCTAATGACAAAACTGCAAGAGAACATGCACTGTGAAGTCTGATAACCTGTCAGCCAATTAGTACCAGTATTTGAAGTAGATTCACTTAGGAATTCAGCATGAATACGTTTAGTCCAAATGCTATGTCAACATTTGGAGTGCCAAAATGGTAGACTTCCTAAACACTTCCTCAAGTTTTGAGTTCCTCAGCAGTACATTCCAGTGTTTCCTAATAATCCGTTGTATTTGTGGAGCCACAGGAATTCCTTCGGAGAGTTGTCGGTAGAGTCTCAAAGGATGGTTGATCAGAGAATAAACCCTCTTGAGAGAGATCTTTAACTCATTATGGGGGTAGCTCCATTTTCCAAAATCCTTAAGCATACCATTCGCTTGGCTTCAAGAAGCTGCATTAGCAGATGTAATTCTCCATGTCTGGATGAACTGACTATAAGGTTTAACGCATTGTGGGGCTATGATGGAAACTGGAAGCTCTATGGAGCAGTGGATCCTAACTGCTAAAAACAGATGGATGGGGATTTTAGTTACCCGTCTGGCAGATTGGATCAGATGACAGTTGGATGTAAACGGACAGGCAGTCTGTTTACATCCGACCACCTATAGAGGAAAGTGGGCTGTGTCTGTTTTTGCTCTGCATCAGCGAAGCAGACACGGACCTGTCATCTGTCTGCTCAGTGGGGATCAGCGGAGAGATCCCCCGCTGAGCAGGCGGATCCTCTGGAGGAGTCTGCCAGTGTGATATGCCCCTTATGAAAATCTTTAAATTGTAGAAGTAGATTCTTGGGGGCCCTGCCCATATAAAGAGGACATAATCCAGGTACGCCACCATAAGCGAACTTTCTGTAAACAATATTGCTGTGTGCAATGGTTTTTCATAAAATATATATATCTATATCTGGGTTCTATTCATACCCATGGGGGTTCCTTGTAACTGCAGGAAAAAATTGGTTGTCAAGAACAAAATGGTTACATTTTAAGCCTTTTTCCATTATTTGTAATGTAAGCTTCTACTAAGCCATCTAGTAGGTTAATGCGAAACAGTACTTTCCTATAACCAGTAGCTCTTTATCATGGGGAATAGAGGGTGCTTGGTGTTCGTCTGTCAATGATGCTCTAGGTTCTGGACGGACCCTCTGCATTCTTACAATTCAGGACTGCTAGTCCTGCATTGTACTGTACAAGATGTCGAGGTGCCTGTGACCAGCAGAATGGCATAGAAAAGTGGCTTTGAGGGACAGGTCATGCAGGTAAGTATGGTTGTTTTTTGTTTTCCCTGGATCCCACAAGCATTTAACCCCTGCAGTGTGAGGGGGTTATTTTTTTTTGTCCTGAAGTTCATCTATAAGTCAAAGGGCTCGGTTAAGAGTTAACTATCAGGGTCTGTTAAAGAGGGAAATTTTAAGATTTGTGGCCAGGTGTCCTCTGATGAACTGTTATTTGAAAGATTGCGTTTTCCTGTCAAATTGTATGAATTTTGTTAAAGTACTTTTTTTGCATTTCAAATCCTCCTTGAAGGCACTCAATATCGTATTCTTCTTTGTTTAGGGAAGTCCTTTGATATCACCTATGTGCGTCTGAAGTTCCACACAAGCCGACCAGAGAGCTTTACTTTATACAAGAGGACGCGAGAAGACGGCCCTTGGATTCCTTACCAGTATTACAGCGGCTCCTGCGAGAACACCTACCAAAAACCCAACCGAGGCTTCATCCGTACTGGGGAGGATGAACAGCAGGCACAATGCACTGACGAATTCAGCGACATTTCACCACTGACTGGAGGCAACGTTGCTTTCTCTACCCTAGAAGGCCGCCCAAGTGCTTACAACTTTGACAACAGCCCTGTATTGCAGGTATGTGACCTGGTTTTATTTCTTTTAACTTTTTTTCATTGTCAGAGTGCCGATTCATTAAAGGGGTAAATAATAGTTTGCATGTAAAACAAAAAAGTGTCCTAAGAATTAAATGTTTTCATGTTGGCGTTTTTAACCACTTGACAACTGGGCACTTAAACTCCCTTCGTGGCCAGACCAATTTTCAGCTTTCAGCGCTCTCACACTTTGAATGACAATTACTCAGTCATGTAATATTGTACCCAAATGAATTTTTTGTCCTTTTTTTCATACAAATAGAGCTTTATTTTGGTGGTATTTGATCACCTCTGGGTTTTTTATTTTTTGCGCTATAAATGAAAAAAGACCGAAAATTTGGGAAAAAAAACGCATTTTTCTTTGTTTCTGTGATAAAATTTTGCAAATTAGTAATTTTTCTTCATACATTTTGGCCACAATTTATACTGCTACATATCTTTGGTAAAAATAACCCAAATTAGTGGATATTATTTGGTCTTTGTGAAAGTTAGAGAGTCTACAAGTTATGGTGCAAATCATAAAAAATTGATCACATCTGATGTACTGACGGCCTATCTCATTTCTTGCGACCGAACAAGTCAGGACAGTACAAATACCCCCCAAATGACCCCTTTTTTGAAAGTAGACATTCCAAGGTATTTAGTAAGAGGCATGGTGAGGTTTTTGATGTTGTCATTTTTTCCCACAATTCTTTGCAAAATGAAGATTTTTTTTTCCCCCCACAAAATTGTCATTGTAATAGGTTATTTCTCTCACATGGCATGTATATACCACAAATGACACCCCAAAATACATTCTGCTACTCCTCCTGAGTATTACGATACCACATGTGTGGGACTTTTTCACAGCCTGGCCACATAGAGAGGCCCAACATGTAGGGAGCACCATCAGGTGTTCTAGGAGCATAAATTACACATCTAATTTGTTGACTACCTATTACACTTTTGAAGGCCCTGGAGCACCAGGACAGTGACATGTGACACTGACGTGGCACTGATGACAAATGGCACTGATACGTGGCACTGATGACAGATGGCACTGATACGTGACACTGACGTGGCACTGATGACAGATGGCACTAATACATGGCACTGATGACAGATGGCACTAATACGTGACACTGATGACAGATGGCACTAATACGTGGCACTGACAGATGGCACTAATACGTGGCACTGATGACACGTGACACTGATGACACGTGACACTGATGACACTAATATGTGGCGCTGATGACATGTGGCGCTGATGACAAATGGCACTGATGAAAGATGGCACTAATACAGGGCACTGATGAAAGATGGCACTAATACAGGGCACTGATGACAGATGGCACTAATACGTGGCACTGATGACAGATGGCACTAATACGTGGCACTGATGACAGATGGCACTAATACGTGGCACTGATGACAGATGGCACTAATACGTGGCACTGATGACAGATGGCACTAATACGTGGCACTGATGACAGATGGCACTAATACGTGGCACTGATGACAGATGGCACTAATACGTGGCACTGATGACAGATGGCACTAATACGTGGCACTGATGACAGATGGCACTAATACGTGGCACTGATGACAGATGGCACTAATACGTGGCACTGATGACAGATGGCACTAATACGTGGCACTGATGACAGATGGCACTGATACGTGGCACTGATGACAGATGGCACTGATACGTGGCACTGATGACAGATGGCACTGATACGTGGCACTGATGACAGATGGCACTGATACGTGGCACTGATGACACGTGACACTGATGACAGATGGCACGTGACACTGACAGGTGGCACTGATGACAGATGGCACTTATACATGGCACTGGGGACAGATGGCACTGGGGACAGATGGCACTGGGGACAGATGGCACTGGGGACAGATGGCACTGGGGACAGATGGCACTGGGGACAGATGGCACTGGGGACAGATGGCACTGGGGACAGATTGCAGGGACAGATTGCAGGGACAGATTGCAGGGGACACTTTTATTTTTCTTTTTTTTTTTTTTTTTTACACTTACCGCCGCGGCGGTTCGCTCTCCCTCCTCACACGCTGTCTCTGTGTGAGGAGGGAGAGCCGGCGATGAGAGAGGATCTCATATGTTTACATATGAGATCCTCTCTCATTGGCAGAGCGATCGCACTGTAAACGGCCGCTGACATTGGCCGTTTACGGCGATCTGTGACTGGCTGTGTCCGAGGGACACGGCCAGCACAAAACTTCCGCGATGCGCGCCCGCGGGAGCGCGCAATGCAGAAGTAAACAGGAGGCCGTCCAGGGACGCCCTCCCGGCAATTGGAGTCCGCGCTGTAGCCGTCTTTCGGCTATAGCGCGGACGCCTAGTGGTTAAATGTTCTAAATGACGATTGGTATGCAATTTGCACGGTGGTTTTCACTCCGGGTCACTTACCTGGATTGAGCTTTTATTTTACATCACTTGTGTTCCTACAGTACAGTCGTAGTACAGGCTGTGAAAATACTTAAAATGTTTGTTTCGAAACATGTATGGTTTTCTCAACCTGCTGTGGATTTCTTTGACTTCTTTTTACAAGAAGTGTCTTGAAACAGATTTTAGTCCATAATAACTGTGTTCTCTGTTGGACAGTTGTATGAAGTTCACCTTTCCTGGCTTGTTTTGGATTGCTTGCTCTTGATGAGAAACTGTTGGAAGACATATGCAAGTTTTTCAAGAAATAGCTTGCTGGTACAGGAGAGAGCAGAGGGTCGATGGAAAACACCTAAAATATAACTACCGTATATACTCGAGTATAAGTCGTCCCGAGTATAAGTCGAGGCCCCTAATTTACCACAAAAAACTGGGAAAAATTTATTGACCCGAGTATAAGACGAGGGTGAGAAATGCAGAGGGTCAACAATGCCCATCTGCAGCTGCATGCCTCCCTGTGTCCTGTGCAGCCTACCTGTGTCCTGTACATGTGTGTCCTGTACATGTGTGTCCTGTACATGTGTGTCCTGTACATGTGTGTCCTGTACATGTGTGTCCTGTACATGTGTGTCCTGTACATGTGTGTCCTGTACATGTGTGTCCTGTACATGTGTGTCCTGTACATGTGTGTCCTGTACATGTGTGTCCTGTACATGTGTGTCGTGTGCATGTGTGTCGTGTGCATGTGTGTCGTGTGCATGTGTGTCCTGTGTGCATGTGTGTGCATGTGCAGCCTCCCTGTGGTGATCTCCAGCCTCCCTGTGGTGATCTCCAGCCTCCCTGTGGTGATCTCCAGCCTCCCTGTGGTGATCTCCAGCCTCCCTGTGGTGATCTCCAGCCTCCCTGTGGCGATCTCCATCCTCAAGCGGCGGCCGGCGTGTGATGATAGTGTTCGGCGGCCATTCCACAGTTCAAAAGCCGCGCCTCCTCCTCGTCTGTGATAGGCTGACTGCCTATCACGGACATTCTCTTATTCTCATACCACGGACGAGGATGAGAGAATGTCCGTGATAGGCTGTACACTGACAGCTGTTCAGCCTATCACAGACGAGCAGGAGGCGCGGCTTTTGAAAGCTGCAATAGCCGCCGAACAGTATCATTACACGCCGGCCGCCGTCTGCCTGCATGACACGCTGATCATGCAGACAGACGGCGGTGACTCGAGTATAAGTCGAAGGGACACTTTCAGCCCAAAAAAAAGGGCTGAAAAATTCGACTTGTACTCAAGTATATACGGTAAATGCAAAACTTTTTTTTTAGATTTGAATAGAGCGGAGAGGGATTAGAACCCCTGTCAGGTTTTATTGCTGTCTGTGCCCCCGTTAGGGAGAGTCTCCCTCTCTATTTGTCCTGCTTACCATTATCATTGAAAGTGAAGGAAAACCCCCAAATTTTGGGTTGTCCCCAGAAAAAGTAATAGAGGAGAAATCTTCCAATGAGGACACTAGTTCTGGTGTCCTGGGGGTCCCCAAGTAATTCCCTTAAATTGCAGGGGTTTCCTTTTTACTTCCTGTTTTGTTATGGGACAGGAAGTGAATGTAAATTTTTCGCAGTGGGACACAGATGGCAAATGAAAAATCCGACAGGGGTTATAACCCTCCCTTGCTCTATCCAAAATAAAAAATAAAAAGTTTTGCCCATAGTTCTACTTTAAAGTGATACTAAACACGCACAGTTTCTGTTTTTAATAAAATATCGTCTTACAGTCGTCATATGAGACAGCTCTTTCCCAGACTGTCCGCAGGGAAGCATAAGCAGGAGGAGCTTCTAGTCTTCTGCTGATGGTCACATGTTCAAAAAAACAAAAATAAACAGCCTTTTGAATACAAAGTAAAAATAAAAAAATAATATAAACTGTTTTAAGTTGTCATACAAATATATTTTTAAAATCAAATCTTTATTATTTTTGGCAATAACATGGTGTGGGCGGATTTCTGCCAGCCACAGGCTGTGTCATACCACCTCCAGCCTGTGTTTTAAAATAAGAGGGAGGTGAAGCCTCCATCAATCCACATGTAATGTCCCGCCCCCCATTGTATTTAGCTGGTTGGTGGGCATAGAGGAAGACGTTGGGAGTGGACTGACATTTACCACTGTGTATAGACTCACATGTGTGACTCTATAGTATGGGCTGCTCAGATGTGATATGGAGGAAGAGCTCAGCATAGAAACTCACTGAAAACTGAGCATGTGCAGAGCTGCCAACACTGCTCTGCAAAATAACTACCTGCATTGGGGACATGAATAGAAGGTGGAAATAGAGCAGCAGCTCAACCAGTTTTTTTTTTTTTTTTTGCAGAATACAGAAAACAAATCTACTAGTGAGCGAGTGTGAACAGCATGTGTTACACCATTTATTCATAGTTTCTATGATGTGGGTTAAGTGACACTTTGAATCCAGACTTTTCTTAGAGTGCTGCTTACATTTTAAAATGGGCACCTTCAGTTGCTTGCATGTCTGGCTTGATCTTCTGTCGTTTCTTCCTGGAGCTCTGATCTCGGGGGTTCACTGCGCTGTAACTGGCTCCTGTATCACCAGCTCAGCTCACTTGTTCTTCCTCGCTATGGATCCATTATTATGATGGCGGCCTCACTAACAAATGCCTAAATGTAGGTGGTGGTTGCCAGTCACAGAAGTTGTTGCATATAAGATTTCCCCAATGGCCAAGACACCCAAGTTAGAGGCCGGCTTATGGACATGCCTGCTCTGCAATGTACATGGCAAGTTTATTGGTTTGCTTCAGTCCCAGTTTTTTTTTTTTGTTTTTTTTTTATGAACAAGAGCAATGTACAGTAACCAATTAGTAAATGGAAATCTGGTTGTTTGGGTACTGATTTTCAGTAATCTTTGCACTTTTACTTGCCTTATTTAAAGTGGTTGTAAAGTCACTTTGCCTAATTACTAGCATCCCTCCTGCTATATGAGCTATGTTGCACAATCTTTGTTTTATAAAAATTACACAACCCAATACCTTATTTCAGAGCACCGCTGTGCGGTCATGTGATGTCCAGTCGCTCTCCTTCCCTGATCTGAGAACTACAACGGGAGGGGCTGAGATTCCCCTCTGATGTCAGCTGGGTGGAGAGGAGCGGGACGTCACGTGACTGCACAGCAGCGCTCTGCAATAAGGTATTGAGCTGCATAATTTTTATAAAACAAAGACACTGTGCAACATAGCTTCATATAACAGGAGGGATTCTAGTAGTAAGGCACAGATTAGCAGCAGGAGGGGAGCAAATCGGCACTGGCTCAATAGCTGACAGGCAGGGAGGGAGAGACTGGGATGACGGAGGCATGTAACCTGACCACAGTACCATGGATTAGCAACCATGATTACTGTGGGCAGCACACATGGGGAGGCAGGATCAACCAGGTATTTTACAGCATAGAGAGGGACAAAGGATTCCACACAACCACTATGCTGTATACCATGCTTTAAAGGAACAGGACAGTGTTTTTGTTTTTGTTTTTTCTTTTAGAAAATAAATAATTTAAATCTATAGCAATGTCCCACCTTAAAAAAAACTTTAATATATCTACTGCATTGGTTTTTGCATGTCCGCCAGCATAAACATAACTGATGCGATCTCACTGCTGTTTAATCTTTTTTGTGTGCAGGATTGGGTAACGGCCACAGACATCCGTGTAACTCTGAACAGGCTCAATACGTTTGGAGATGAGGTGTTCAGTGATCCCAAGGTGCTGAAATCCTATTACTATGCCATCTCTGACTTTGCTGTAGGAGGCAGGTAAGCAACAAAGCACATTCTGTGGATGGCAAGGCTTGTTCTCGTAGTCTTCTCTTTCAGTCTGTTATTTTGGACCAGGGTCGGGTTGCTCTGTGTGGATTGATGTGGGTGGTCACAGTACTTTAGCAGGGCAAGTTGTCTATCAGCATGAACTTCTCTTGTGGAAGCTGACCTCACTTCCTTCATCTGGAACGCCTGCATTCATTCCATTGCCATTTACAGGCAGCGTGACCTGGCCAACTAGTCTGTAGTACACAATATATTGTCATCAGAAGTAAAGGTTTTCCTATTTCCTCCATACTTATTTGGAGCTTGTCATTTACTCCAAAGTCAATTTGTGCATGTATAGTGTTTTGTGAAAAATATATATATTTGTTAATGGTGTATATTTATTATAATTTTGTTTGTCTGCTCTACACCAGGCTGGCCATAGATGGATTGAAATTTGGCTGGTTCGGCAGAGACCCGGGCAAATTCTGATCCTTGTGTGGCTGTCCCTATTCAACAGAAGTCGATCGTTTCTGTCAAAGGCATATGATAGAAAACTTTTCTTGATGGACGGCTGCTGCCGCTGATCAGTGTTTTCTAAAAGCAGCGAGTTTCGTTTTAAGAATACAATGGCTTAGTAGGGGGATTCCTCCTTGTGCCTTGCCCTGATCAAATAAAAAAAAAAGAAACCTACCCATCTTTGGCCTGCTTTACTGCTATGAAAAGCAATAATAGTTTGCTTATGTTGTGGACAGCAGAAGATCAAATCTACACATTCACTTACAAGAGGGATTCAACTCTTCCACTCTATTAGCAGATATGGACTATATGGGTTTAATAACAGCAAGTAAGTTGACAATACTGGGCTTATATACTATTCCTAAACCAAGCCAAAGAAATTCCCGGCTCAACTTAACTACCAGCCTGCTAACCAACCAAATTGTCCTGTCTAATAATATGCAATAAAAACACAGGTTTAGTCTGCACACATTTGCAAATACATGTGTAAGCTACAGAGCCCTGTCAAAGCACCCCAGTATCTGTAGTCCTAACTCAAAATTTTGTGAGCCTCCACAGTGGAAGCACATGCATTATAATGGATAGGCAGAAGGCAGACGAGCCTGGAGGGAGCCCATCCCTCAAAGGCACAGGGGTGCACTAGACACCCAGCAAATGGCACCATGGCAGCAAAGGTGTCCAGTGCGCCCCCTCACCAATATTTCAACAGTACAAACAAATGGCCACTGCCCTCACCTATAACTGGCTTTTGCAGCAAGGAGCACATGGGGAGGGCTCCCTCCAGGCTCGTCTGCCTTCTGCATATCCATTATAATGCTTGTGCTTCCACTGTGAAGGCTCTCAAAATTTAGAGTTAGGACGACAGATACTGGGGTGCCTTGATGGGGGGGCTCTATAGCTTACGCCTGTTTTTGCAAATGTGTGCAAAATAAACCCGTGTTTTTTAATGCATACTGTTAGACAGGATAATTTGGTTGCAGGCTGGTCGTTAAGTTGAGCCGGGAATTTCTTTTGTTTTGTTTTGAATGCGTTACCCTTCCATGTGCTCCTTGCTGCAAAGGCCAGTTATAGGCAAGGGCAGTGGCCATTTGTTATATACTATTGCTGGATATGTTCATATACGTTGTAGGGAGCTTAAGCTGCCCTACAGCCAGGGTTGATCTGATTGATTTTGGGTTCTGAAATTGTGCTAGGTTGCACCCCCTTTGTGATCTTTCTATTGGACAATAAGGCAGAACATCCTTTCCACCCCTTTCTCCTTTTCATATTGGACAATGAGGCAGAACATCATTTCCACCCCCTTTCTAATCTTCATATTGGACAATGAGGCAAAACATCATTTCCACCCCCTTATTTTATCTTCATATTGGACAATGAGGCAGAACATCATCATATATTTGGTATAGTAGTAAGGTTTAGGAGTCAGGTCAAAGTTTGACTTTAGTTCCTGTAAATTATATTTATATATCGGGTCATCCTGGGCTTTTTGACTGCTGATTCACTGTACAAGGTGTTAGAGCACACATGTTAAGACACGCAGTCCTTGCTTGCCATCACTGGTGCACTGATTGACAATGGGGTCATTTTAAGGGTATGCATTGCAAGTGCAATCAGTAACCCATGTCATCCAATCCAAAATCAACATTCCTTACCTACTGCAGGCGCAGTACTTTGATCCATTGCAGCCATTCAGAAATCCTCTTTCAGTAAACTGATATCTGCTGGAGGGCCATAGCACAGTACAGACCAACGTTGCTTTTCTTTTACTGCTTTAGTGAGAAAACCCGTGAATGTCTAAAATTGATTTCAGAATAACTTTTTGATCACCACCCTTGTGGCTATTTTAGAAAGCTAGATTTCACCTGTTGGACCTCCTTTTTGTGCTGAGGCAGGGCTTTAAATCTGGACATCCATATGTTCTGGTCTGTAATTGTCCTCTTCATGTGTATTCCCACACATCTATGGGAACATTCATGGGAATGTGTTCTGTAAACAAGTGAATTGGCTGAAACTGAACATATGGGGTTGATTTACTAAAACTGGAGCGTGCAAAATCTGGTGCAGCTCTTCATAGAAACCAATCGGCTTCCAGTTTTTGTTTTTTTTTTTTGTCAAAGCTTAATTGAACAAACTGAAGTTAGAAGATGATTGGCTGCCATGCACAGCTGCACCAGATTTTGCACTCTCCAGGTTTGTAGTAAAGCTCCCCCATTAACTCTTATAGGGCGTACACACGGTCGGACTTTGTTCGGACATTCCGACAACAAAATCCTAGGATTTTTTCCGACGGATGTTGGCTCAAACTTGTTTTGTCTACACACGGTCGCACAAAGTTGTCGGAAAATCCGATCGTTCTAAACGCGGTGACGTTAAACACGTACGTCGGGACTATAAACAGGGCAGTGGCCAATAGCTTTCATCTCTTTATTTATTCTGAGCATGCGTGGCACTTTGTCCGTCAGATTTGTGTACACACGATCGGAATTTCCAACAACGGATTTTGTTGTCGGAAAATTTTATCTCCTGCTCTCCAACTTTGTGTGTCGGAAAATCCGATGGAAAATGTCCGATGGAGCCCACACACGGTCGGAATTTCTGACAACACGCTCCGATCTGACATTTTCCTTCGGAAAATCCGACCGTGTGTACGGGGCATTAGTCCAGTTTCACACATATGCGATGCGGGAACCAGCGAGATTCCAGTGCAGGTTCCCACATCGCATGTCACTTGCAGGCAGTTCACACTGCCCTCTGCGAACCGCTGCGGGTGTCAATAGAATGTTAATGTCCCCCCAGATCAGTTTGCAGTCCACAGTGCAAACTGTCAAATGGATCAGATTCCAGTTCGGACCAAAAAAGGGTACTGCACCATTTTGGTGCGAATGCGATTTCAGCCATACGGTTTCTATGACTGAATTTGCATTGCGTAAACATTGCATGTGATCTGCACAGCAATGCGGTGCGAATCACATGCAATGTCTGTGTTCGCACCCGTGTGAACCCAGCCTTAGTTGGTGTTCACTGTCATTTTATATCTATTAGCTAAAGGAAAAAAAAGAGTATGTGTATGTATGAGTGTGAGTTAGGGACCTTAGATTGTAAGCTCCTTGAGGGCAGGGACTTTGTTGGCGCCATATAAAATACCTGTAATAAACAACAATAATAAATGTTGCCTAAATACTACTGTCAAAGCACAAATAGAGATAGACTGGCCTGAACACTTTATTATTGCTCTTAGCCTGAGTTTTTCCTACAATTTGGCTGACACAACGTCTTTAGGCCCCTTACACATGGGGCCATCCAGCTGCACTGCAGCCCTCCCTACATTTTTAGTATCCCCAGGAGGGACAGGTGCAGCATCCAGTTCTGCTGCAAGCAGTCTGTCAAAGTCTTCTGTGTTCCAGGTCTTTGACCCTGAATGCACAGGGCCCAAATGCCTGTACCACTCAATACAGTATCCAGCTAAAGACTTTGACAGGCTGCCTGTATATGTGTGTGTGTGTGTGTATATATATATATATATATATATATGTGTGTATATATATATATATATATATATATGTGTGTATATATATATATATATATATATATATATATGTGTATGTGTGTGTGTGTGTGTGTATATATATATATATATATATATATATATATATATTATATAAAATCTCCAGCAGCTAAATATCCATAGTGTTTTAATATAAAGCTTCTTCCCCCTCAAATCACCCCTTGCATGTGAGCAGCCTTCCTGCATTTGTTCCAGCAGCCAGTTCCAGCAACAGTGTGTATGGTTTCTCAGGATACTCAGTGACAGAAACAGTTTTGTTCTTTGTAAAAACATTGTTGAATAATCCAACATTTGTAGGGTGGAATTCCTCTTGAACTCCTTTGTGTAAAATTAACTTGGACCTTCCATGTTCCCTCTCATTTTCAGGTGCAAGTGTAACGGACATGCCAGCGAATGTGTGTACAATGAATTTAGCAAGTTGGTTTGTAACTGCAAACACAACACATTCGGTGTTGATTGTGAAAAATGTTTACCCTTCTTTAACGACCGACCCTGGAGGAGGGCAACCTCTGAGAGCGCCAACGAGTGTCTTCGTGAGTGAGCTGTTTCTTAAACTTGTCAATGCCTTTTTGCGTCCATGTGTCTGGATTATTGGAAACAATATTTTTTTTTTTGTTTTCAAAAGTTTCTTTAATGCTGAGGATTTGTGACACAAGCCAAACACAGGCTTATTCATCCAGCTGACAGTACTTGTAGTCTATGCAGTCACAAGAAACTGTGGATGAATGATGCAGCTGTGTGGGCGAAGCCCCGTATGGCTGCGCTGATTTCAAATTGTGACACCGGGTGTGGGGTGAGGATCCCCTGCCTGCTGTCCCAGAGAGGGGGGTGCATGCTTAACATGTTACAACTTAAAAACGGGTGTTACATGTTTAGAGAGGTAAACTTCACCTATAAACAGATAGCAAAGTGCCTCTTGTTGTAGCTATTAAAGTAGAGAGCTCTACATGGTAATGGCTAGTCTGATGAGGTATTCTTCTTCTTCACTCTGGGATTTAGAAGGGGGAAATAAGGTTTGTAGAAATGAGCCATAATTTGTCTTGACTAGATCTTTTCCATCACCCTATTTTGGATTGTGGGAACTAATAAATTGACTAATTCTAATCTTTCTTTATCTGACCCACACCGCCACAATGTAGCAGACCTAGTCTGCAATTTTGTGAGATGACGCTTGTGACATGGGGTGTATAGTTATTTGTCTATACCAGGGGTCTCCAAACTGCAGCCCCAGGGGGGCCTTTGCTAGCCTTCATCCGGCCTTTGGAGCACTATTCCTGCCAATGATATGAGTCACTATTCCTTCCACTAACACCAACATTGGAGCACCATTTCTTCTAATGATACCATTAATGAGGTACTCATCGTTCTCCTGCTGGCCACCAACACTCAGGCCATGTTTACTCTCCCTGATGCTGGGCCTAAAGCCTGAAGGACAGCAAACTTACCCTTTGAAAAGTTTGGAGACCCCTGGTCTATTCTAACATAGAGCACTGGAGTAGAAGGCCAGAAAGCACATTTCCACTAATTAAAAATAGCTTTTTTTAAAGCATTTCCAGGCAAAAACCGTAAAAAAAAAAATGAACATGGTGGCAGAGGACTAGAATAAGAAAAAAAGCTGTGACATTTCATTCAGACTTTAAATAGTTGGATCATCTGACTACTGTCTTCTGCCTGCCTCCAGTAACACATGAAGCTGGTTCTTATTTAACTGCAGTTCAGCAGTTGGCCCAACTTGTACACCAGATTGCCAATTCAGTAGCAGTTATTCCAGTTGGATCTTAGGCTAGATAGATTAGGGTCGGTTCACACTACAACGACTTGGGATCCGACTTGTAAGCCCTCAAGTCTCCCCAAGTCGCTTTACTTTGAGATTTGCATTATAGTCAATGAGAGCGTCTTAATTTACACTACTGAAGTCGCTCCGACTTCAGAAAAGGTTCCTGTACTACTTCATTTCGACTTCTAGGCGACCTGTACCCATAGAATTCGATGGAAGTCGCCTCCAAGTCGGATCTCCGTCTATATTGAAGCGACTTTACAGGAAAAGAAATTAGTTTACCCAGGCAAACCCCTCCCTCCCAGAGAGCTGATTATTCTGTGATTGGCCACAGCCAAAGTCGCCTGTCCTGGAGGCGACTTAAAGTCGCGTTGTAAGCTGCTTAAAGTCGCGCTGAAGTCGCGTTGAAGCCGCGTTTAAGCCGCCTTGCAAAGTCGCGCTGAAGTCGTGTTGCCCCTATGTGAATCGAGGCTTGGTGTCCTGGGAAAACTTTTCTTGTAGTTTGAATTGTGGGATGCCAGTGTGGGGGAGCATGCCAAGGCTCAGGAAGATGGGGTTGGTAAGAAGAGTGTTTGGGTATTTTCCAGGTTTTTAACCATTTGCTACTCTGTTCAAAATGAAGCATAAAAATGGCTTCAGAGATGCTTAAAACACATTGGCGAAACTTTACAATGCCGAAGCTGTCTGAAAAAAATCTGGAATCTGGAGCAGATGTGCATTGCAGCTGATTCATTTTAACTTTTAAAATCTTAAAGGGGAACTAAACCCTCCTGTTCTTTGCAGTCAAGGAAGCTTCCATCTTAGCCTCTGATCTGCAATTGTCAATATACTACACGTGTGATCAGTTATGACACCAGCCATATGATGGCTTCACAGTTTGGTTGAGAGTAGAGGCAGCTGTGACAGATCTCATTCATGCTATACCTTGAATATTTACTGTTTTGGTAAACCATTAAACTGACAGGTTTAGTTCGGCTTTAACTGAACAAGCTGAATTTAGAAGTTGATTGATTTGCCATGCTTTGCTGTTCCAGATTCTTTTTTGTTATCAAACAAAAATCAGTTGTGTATTTTATATGTAATATGTACTCTGTTATATTACACCCAATGGTATGATGTCTTTGATTTTTACTGTACTCGATCAACTATGTAAAATCATTTATGTATTATAAACATCTGTTCTGTTTCTCCTTTCTTTAGCCTGTAATTGTAATGGTCGCTCCCAGGAATGTTATTTTGACCCAGAACTGTACCGTTCTACCGGCCATGGTGGCCATTGTAGTAGCTGCTCAGACAATACAGATGGTCCAAACTGCGAGCGTTGCAGAGAGAACTACTATCGTCAGAACAGCGACGAGCCTTGCCTGGCCTGTAACTGCAACCCTGTTGGTATGTGAGAACATCTTTAACCTGTACATCATTGATCATAATAAAAAGGAATGTGGATTTGATGGTTACCAAATGTATTTCTGCGTTGTTTGTACTTAATTTACTGATGCAAAAGATAATCTCCGCTGTTGTCTTTAAATGGTTGAATCTTACTGTAATACAGACCAGCTCTAATATGCAATCTTGCTTGTAACATTTATTGCTTTTCAGATCAATGCTTCTAGATGTTAATGGAATTGGTGTTTTTATTTCTAAGATGGTATTGCTTAAAGCAAACCTGTACTGCGCGAAATATGGAGGATACCATTGCTTATTTCCTTTTTTTTTTTTTTTTTTAATCTAGCCACCTGCCTGCCTCGGGCTTTTATACTTTCAAGTTAATTTTCAGTGCTTTGGTTTTTTTCTCAGAAAGCCCATAATGTTCTGTAGTTTCAATGACGCACCCTGTATTTAAAATATGGCATTTTTTTTTTATATATGTCCTTGTTCTGTAGCTAATGCCAGTATGATGGGTTTCCTTTCCTGAGGGTACCTCCGGCTTCCTGCAGAATGACCAGGCTGTGTCTCTTCCATCCTGCTTTGCTTTCAATTAGCCACTCCTGCCCACAACCAGAGGCCTGCCATGCACTGGCCTAAATGAGCAGCCTTGGACCTGCTTTTCCAGAGTATCACATGGAGTAAACATGAAGAGCAGGGAGGCTACAGGCCATGCTGCTTGCTAGCAGCATGGCCTGTCCTGTCCTCCGAAATGGTAACCCATCACATTTGTCATTTTTTCCAGAGACTGAAGGAACAATTACAAATGTATATTCATTAGTGAAAGTGCAGTTATACTTTTAAGGCCCGGTTCACACTGATGCGAGTTCATGACGAATGCGATGCATCAAAAACACTTTAAATTCGCATGTCATCCCTAAAGTCATTGTTTTCAATGACGGTCGTTCACATACGTGCGTTGCGATTCCTCTACGAATGTGATGCGATTAAAGAAAGGGTCTTGTGCGAGTTTACTGCGTTGCGAATTTAGTCTCCATAGACATCAATGTAAATCGTTCTTGAATCGCGAATTCCACCACACTACTCTCCACAAAGATCAGGAAGTACACAGGAAGTTAAGACTTTTTTTTTTTTTTTTTTTATGATTCCATTGGCTAGACTATCAATCGCAGCTATATCCAACTCCTGAAATTTGCGGTAAAATCGCGGTAAATTCACACCTCCAAAAAAGGACAAAAAACGGAACAAAATCACAACGCATCAGTGTGAACCGGACCTTATGCCTGCACATCAAATGCAGATAAAGTAAACATGAAATGTCAGTTTATACACTTTTAAATGTTAAAGCTGGCTAAAATCCACTAGACATCCACTAGATCATGTTCACGTAATGGAGAGAGAAGTGAGCACTGTTGGCTCAGAACACCTTTTTTTAGCCTTTGGAAGATCAGTTTTGTTGGGTGCATCGTTTGCTAACATCAGGCCTTGTTTGGCTTTCTTGGCAAGCAACTTGGCACTATATTCTTTACGTTACAATACACATCAGTGAACTTTACCACTTCATGATGTTCTCCCACGTCCTTTGTTTGTATAGGTGAGCCCTGCTTTCCGCCTCAATACTCAAGTTTATTTTCACATCCCCAACTATAAAGTCTCCCTCTGGGCCTGTAACAAATAACAGGATTCTGTAAACACTTGGGCTGAGTGGATGCTGTCAGGCTTTACACAGCCACGTAAATAAGCATTCTGCTGCCCTGTAAACAAAGGAGACCGCACACTGTGATTATCTTCTGCAATTGGCCAGTGCAGGAAGATCATTCCAAGTTATCAGCAAATTCCTTTCATTTTTCTTTGTTGCCACTGCAAATAGCACCATAGATAACTTTTTTTCTTCATCTCTTAATGAATACATTTTACTTCTAAATAACTGCAGATTCAAGAAAATGTACTTTTTTTTTTTTTTTTTTTTTTTTTTTTTTGCATAGGCCAATATATATCTGACATTCTTCCAAAAAATTGATGTCTCCCCTGCAGGTATTTGCAGTTATTTTGGACAGTGGTCAGTTATCGTCATCATCAATATTAGTTGTGCCTGTGTATGGCTAGAATTTCTTGAAGCAGGCAAAAAATGGTTGATTAGAGATGTGGAGAAATAAG
Source organism: Lithobates septentrionalis (assembly GCA_037952835.1). Classification (NCBI taxonomy): domain Eukaryota; kingdom Metazoa; phylum Chordata; class Amphibia; order Anura; family Ranidae; genus Lithobates; species Lithobates septentrionalis. The sequence goes on along the minus strand of JBBDGP010000958.1, from coordinate 13,369 downwards.
ATAACATACCTCTCTGTTACAAACATCGGTTCCTTATTTTTTTGAAAGTGTTTGGCCAACTGACACGCTAGACAAATGGTTACCACCTTTCCTTAAAAATAACAGCTGTTTAATCCTTTTTTTTTTTTTTTTTTTTTTTTTTTTATTGATAACTTTGTCCCATTTCATCCGGTCAAAAGATGATACACCCAGGATCCCCTGTATAAACGGACAGACAGGCTCCTTTTAGTTATCTGCAGAAAAAGAGAGAGGACCATTTATTAAGGAACAAGTTATTAGGCAACTCTCATTTTTATGGTAAAAACAGGCATGTAGTGAAATCCATTGCCGGTGGGGTCAGTCTGTAGCACCGCGTTTGCTGCCGCTCTGTCCACCACTCCTGGCTGGTATGTTGGAGGAGATGGGGAGAGAGGGCTGGAGCATTCGTGGAGCGCAGCGTTGGGTGTGATGACATCACCGGCGCGTTTCCAAGCATGGACACTGAGAATGGTCTGTCAGGCATGCTTCTTTGTCAAGCTAGTAGATTGACATGAAAATAAAAATGTGAGTTGCCTAACAACCTGTTTCTCAATAAATGTTTTTTAAAGTCTACACTTAGAGGCGCCTCTTCTCTCTCTTTCTGCATATACTCAGGAGGCTTGCTCTAGGTCATTGACATTCCGTAAATATTGCTACCCTTATCCTTACCCCTGGATTGACTGTCCTATTGACTATATTATGAATGTAATTATCTACAAGGACTATATGCTACTATTCTTCATGATCACATTATTTTGCGCCTCAACCATACCAATATCCTTTGGTTATCTCCCTGCCCTTCCTGAAATTGTCCATTCCCCAAAGCCCCCTCAGGCAGCTGGGTATACAGTAGATAAGTAGCTGGCTAATCACTAGATCCATTTTTGAATTCTATGCATTAAGGTAAAAAATCCCTCTGCATGCAGCTCCCCCCGCAGTCCCCCTTAAATACGTACCTGAGCCCAATCTCGATCCAGTGATGTGCATGAGCGCAGAGGCTCTCTTGGCTCTCTCCCTCCTCATTGGCTTAGATACAACAACGGGAGCCATGGCTCTTGTTGCTGTCGCCACAAGTAACGGGGGTGGGGGGGGTCTAGGCCGAACCCCGTTCTCTGTATCTTCAGGATACACAAAGCAGAGCTTGAGAGCGAGCACGCACGAGTGCCCCCATAGCAAGTGGCTTGTTATGGGGGCACTCGGCGGGGGGGAAGAACCAGGAAGCACCAGTGGGGGACCCGAGAAGGATTGTGGCGCCTCTTTGCAAAACCATTACACAGTCCAGGTAAGTATAACATGTTTATGTTAACAAAATGTTATTTTAACAAAAAAAAAAAGACTTTACAATCACTTTAAATTGGCTCCCGTCTATAATTCACAAGCAGATTTGTTGGTCCTTCCATTGTCTTACATTCAAGGTTGAAAAATGCTTTTCAGGCACTCATGGTTTCTCCATTTTATATTCTGATTCGGATTTTGTATTTATTTTTTCCTCAAGTTCTATTTTAATCAAGATAAAGTTCCATGTCAGTTGAACTGTGCTTGGAGTTGCTGTATGAGCAATTTTTTACAGTGTCTAATAATATTCAGTATTTGTTGCCTGATCTTGCCAAAATTGGGACATCTGCAGATGTTTGTAGGCTGACAAGCACGTTGGCTGTTTTAACCGATAGGCTATTGTTTCTCGAGAAAAAGAGCCAGTGTTGTCTGCTGGGCTCCGACATGCAGACTCGTAGGATACAACTATATATATCTCTGTGCTTCTTTCTGAGAAAAGGATTTTTACTGCTTAGCCCACTTGGAAGCATCTGACCTATGTCTGCTGTATGTGGGCAGATTTATAAATAGGTGCATCCATATTCCCGTCTTCGTCATTTCTGTATTTTCCTGCGGTCTCTCTCTTATATCGTTTATTTGACTATAGAACTGGTCCCTTCTTTATCTTTGCTCACTTTTGATAGTTTATAGATGATCGATATGCTTAATTAATGTTTGGTCGGTATGTGGTAGTGGGTTAGGAGTAGGTGGAGTGGGAGGGTGGGAGAGGAATTATAAAATAACAATAGGTTTTTTTTTTTTTGTTGTTTTTTTTCCTTGCTTTTTGTATTCTGCGCTATTGCATGTTAACCTACGATGTGTATTTTTAAATTTTGTAATATGAAAATTAAAAGAGGAGATAATTAAAAAATAAATAAATGGGTGCATACATTTTCTGCTACTGCATTGTCATTTAACATTTTTTCACAACCCTCTTTACTCTGCGCAGGCTCTCTCAGTACCCAGTGTGATAACTATGGACGGTGTAGCTGTAAGCCTGGGGTGATGGGTGAGAAGTGTGATCGATGCCAACCTGGTTTTCATTCACTCACTGAGGCTGGATGCAGGTATTGAGCTCATTTGAAATAAAGTAGAAAACATTTTGCCCATCTGGCTGGTGCTTTGAAATATAGATCAATTCATGAAGATGTTCTCCTGAATCCTAAGATTTCTCTTTTTTGTTCAACAGGCCATGTGCTTGTAACCCCGCTGGAAGTACAGACGAATGCAATGTTGAGACTGGACGCTGCGGCTGTAAAGATAATGTAGAGGGCTTCAACTGTGAAAGGTAATTGTGCGGCCAAACTGGTGATATGTTTTTGTGTTGTGCACCTGGTTGTCTATAGTTTGGAGGATGTATAAAATGTACTGGTATCCCAAAGATACACTGCAGTCTGATTTGAAAAAAACGTATGCCTCATACACATGGTGAGATTGTCGGACGAATGATTGTCTGTTTTTTTGTTTTTTTTTCTTGCATGCTAGGCTCTATATCGAAAACAAATGGGTTACTAAAGTAGGAAATTTCTCGCACAGCAGAATAAAAATTTGGAAGTGTTGTAATGTTTGTATTGTACTTTCAGACAAAAACTGTACTGATTAAATGAAAGTTGTGTGATCTGGTATCCTACGAGAAAAAATTTTGTGTTTGTCTCTTTGGAAAATTTCAGATGAAAGCTGTGTACTAACTATCAGATTATCGTACCCTGTACGATACGTGGCCCTGTGCTGATCACATGCATCACATGATGCATGATCACATGATCTCTTCAAAAGCAGCATTTTTTGTAAGATATTCTGATCGTGTGTACTAGGCTTAAAAGTAGCTCTAAAGTTTTTTTTTTTTTTACCTTTTTTAAAGTAGTTCTAAAGAGCTTTTACCTCCATGCATTCCTTGCATGAAGGTAAGAAATCATCTCTGTGCAGCAACCCCAAGCCCCCACTAATACCTGAACCCCATCGTGGTCCAGCAATGTGCACAAGAGCCTCGGCTCTCTGGGGGCTCTCCCTCCTCATTGGTCAATAACAGCCAGTGAGCCAATAAGGAGAGAGAGGGGATGGGCTTGATCTGCGGCTCTGTGTGTAAATGGACACGCAGCGTAGCAGCTCGGGAACGAGCCTGCTTGGGGGGGGGGGGGCCCCATTGCAAGCTGCTTGCTCTGGGCAGGAGGGAGGGGCCAGGAGCACCGGCAGGGGCCCCAAGAAGGGGGATCAGGGCTGCTCTGTGCAAATCTGTTACACAGAGCAGGTAAGAATGACATGTTTGTTATTTTTTCAAAGAAAAAAAATTGCCTTTGATAGCTCTTTAATACAGGGAAAGCATGAAGGTACATAACCCCCCACTAACTGTTCCTTCTATTCCCCTCATCCCTATACATTTTCCTGAGTCCTGTCAGCGACCCAACACTGGAGGTAGTTCTTCTCCCTTCTCTTTCTGGTCTCACAGAAGACACAAAGCGCAGTGGGAGCCATAGGCTTTTGCTGCTGTCAGTCAAATCCTATGAGGAGGAAGCAGAGGGTGTGGCCAAGCCACGGTGTGTGTGTGTGTGTGTGTCTGAGTACATACAGCCCTGATGAGGCACGCACCCACACGTGTGCCCCCATGGGGACACCCACAGGAAGAAGGAGCAAAGAGAGCAGGCAGGGAACTCCTAAAAAGGAGTTAAGGGACTGCTCTGTTCACTATATTCAATAAATAAGAAAAATAGACCACATTATCCGTTTAACATGAAGTTCCACCCAAAAGTGGAAGCTCTGCTTATGGCCCCTTTTACACTGTAGGACTGTTCAGGTCTGCCTGTCAGTTTTGACGGCAGACCTGAATGGGCGCTCCATGCTAGTCTATGGAGCGACGGATGTCAACGGTGACATGTCCGCTGACATCCGACCCGGTCTGATCCGCTAAAAGCAGACGGATGCCCCTACGTTCTCATCCGTCCCTGGTGGATCGGATCGGGTGAGATCTGATGAAAATGGATATGCTGTCTGTTTTCATCCGATCTCTCCATAGGCAGCAGCGGCGCTCGACAGCCCCCTCCCCGCTCAGTGAGCAGAGAGGGACCTGTCATCCGCCGTCTCAGCGGAGATTAACGGAGAGATCTACCGCTGAGCTGGCGGACTCCGAGGCAGCGAATCCGCCTCATCAGAGTGATGCCCCCCCCCCCCCCCTGTGCCACATGTGACACCCTTTGAGGGGAGGGGGAAGCAGTTACCTGTTTTTGACAGGTACCCTTCCCCACTTCCGAGAGATTACTCGGAAGTTTGGCCGCCCTTCTCCTTCCACAGCCGCCGGGCCATTCAGAAAGCGCAGCACATGCGCAATAGGGAATCGGCTGTGGAGCCGAGAGGTTTCGCTGCCGGTTTCCCTTAGCACGAATGGCGGCAGCACCTGAGAGCTGATGGAATTATCGGCTGGGGTGCCAACATCGCTGGATTCCAGGACAGGTAAGTGCCCTAATATTAAAAGTCAGCAGCTACAGTATGTGATGCTGCTGACTTTTAATTTTTAGCTGGCTCTGCTTTAAGCTGGCCCTTTTTTTTTTTTTTTTTTGGTCAGCCAGCGGGCTGAAGCCCTTAAGTGTGGATGTTGCGGGGGGATCAGCCGCAAAGATGAGGGAGCCTGTTAGAGCGAGGAATAAGGTAAGTATTGCACCTTTTATTTCACCCTCTACATTTAATGAGCATTTAAGCCCTAGTTGCAAGAGTTCTTTTCTTTTTTTTTTTTTTTTTTTCTTTTTTTTACTTGTAGTCCAAAGTCGGGCTGCACAGTAAGGAAAAGCATTATGCTGATATCTATTTTATTTTATTTTCTCTTAGGTGTAAGCCAGGATTCTTCCACATGGATCCAGCAAATCCTCGAGGCTGTACCCCATGTTTCTGCTACGGCCACTCTTCTGTCTGCAGCAGCGCGGAAGGCTTTACAGTCACCACTATCACTTCAACATTTGAGATCGGTAATTATCTTCTACAGCTGCAAATTCTGTCACCTTCTAAAAAAAGCAGAAGAGTTAATAAAGACCACCTGATTCCACCAGCTACTGTTTCACAGTAACCACATCCTCTGTGCTTCTAGCTTTGGATGATTTCGTACTTACACACTCGGCTTTGTACTCTTACACCACAGCTTTTCCCAGACTTTGCCCACTCAAATTGCTCCTTAGATGTACTACATCTGATAGATACTATCTTAGCCTGAATCTTGTGCACTCTTATTGTTATGTCTGGATGTGGGATGCTGTTCTAAACAAGATAACACTTTGCTACTGTTTTGAGTGTATCAAATTATTGAATCACAAACAGAACACAAAATCTCGTTTTTTTTTTCCCTGATTCTGCGGAGCTGACACCCGTCTGCTGCGACTCTGACTTCCTGTAAAGTAACAAAGCAGACACAATAAAATGCTCATAAAGCCAGATGAATAGAAGTAGTAATTGCTGCTCTCAGGAATGAGACTGCCACACACACACAAACATATAGCTGATTTTGGTCTGTGTGACCTGCGAATACTTTGAACCATCAAAGTCCATTCCATTATTTTCAAAGTGCTTCTTTTCCATTCTTGCTAAATGTCATATCCTACAAGTCTAGGAAAAAACTCTTTGATCCAGTGCCTTAGTATGTGTATGTGTTGTTTTTTTTTTTGTTTTGTTTTTTTTGTAATAATCCTGATGACCCTGTGTTTTTTTTTTTTTTTTTTTTTTTTTTTTTTTTCTTTAGTCCTTAAAACGGGTCTTTGCTGCTTCTGTGCACTACAAACCAAAAACACTATTTAAAGTGTTACTAAACCCACAACAGTAAAATCAGTCTGTATATGCAGTAATGCATGCTTGTTATACTCACTGTGGAACCTAAGGGGTTAATCCTCTGCATTGTGTAAAGACTGCTTGATTCTGTATGCACAGATCATCCCCTTCTTTCATTGTCCCCAAAACATCTCCGTATAAGAAAAATAATGTTAATTGAGAGAATGAAGTTTCACTTTAAGGGCCACTTGTATTGGTCCTGCCATGTAGTGATACTAATGAATTACATAATTTAATATTGTAAAGTCTCTGGTTGGTAAGGGATCATTCCACGTTCATTCCTTGTTTTGTGCTGAAAACGGCTATGAATAAAAGTTGGTTTTGCTCAGGTTCAGCTCAGATTTTTACAAGGCACTATCCTGTACACTGATGTATTTATGTTCTGTTGTGTGTTTCAGACACAGACGGCTGGGTGGCACAACAAAGGGACGGTGCTGAGTTTCCTCTCACCTGGGTTTCTGAATCCAGTTCGCTGTCTGTCACCTCGGAGAGCTACTTCCCCATCTACTTCATTGCTCCTTGTAAGTAAACATCAATCACTCGTTTATATGTGCAATGTCAGTTATTTTAGATTAGTATGTTGGGTAGATTGTAAACATGCCTGTAAAGCCGACCATAGATGGATCGAAATTCCTCCAGTTCAGCAGGAACCGGATGGATTTCGATCCATTTATGGGCAGGCTGGTTGTACTAATGTTGATCCATCGATTGACTTCAGTACAACCAGCCTGTCTGATCGTTTTCATGCGATCACTGTGGGCAGCTATAGCAGCAAGCATTGATCGTTGTATTCTGGTGGCTGGGAAACTTCTTGTTCGTAAACAATAGCTACATAGGAGGGATTCCCCCATCAATACTGACTGTGTTTATGGGGGAATTGAACAATTTTCCTTCCTTCAACCTGTGAAAGAAGGAAAGGAAATTGTATTGCCAGCCTAAGACTTATTTCCTTTATTATTGGTAGTTTGAAACATGCAGATAAGCATTCAGCACTTTAAAGAAATACTTAATTATAAATAGATATGACCCAAATGTGGTACAAGCCAGTCTTGATTTTCCAGATAGTGCGCACAGAGCTTGGATTCAAATTGCAGGCCTTCTGTTTGGAATATGACGTCCCTGAGAGTGCCCTTAAAATGACTGCACTGGGCGTTTTATCTTTTGGTTTACATCTAAGGGCTCATTCAGACGAGAAGTTAACCCCATTCTCCGCGTAGAGCCACTAGCAGGCCATCCACCTCAGATCTGCATTCAGGCAGCCCTTCGAAGTGGATGCACACGCAGAGCCAGCACAGACACAATCGCATGGTCACACAGATGATCACAAAAATTACTTGTCTGACCTCATCCGCTATATTTTGCTGGATCGTGGACACGTGAGCATAAAGCTGGCCATAGACTGAGTAATTTTCTTTCCTGCAACCAGGTGGTGCAGGAAAGAAAACCGCTCGATTTTCCCCATCAACACAGTCTGTGTTGATGGGGGAATCCATCCCCTGGAGCCATTGTGGTCTCCCAGAGGAGGGAGCAGTCCCCCAACGGGAGAACATAGTGATTACTGCTTGGCCGAGACTCGAACTGTCTGTGGCCGGCTTAAGACTGGAACAAGGGGCTAGGGGCAGGGCATTAAACATGCAGTTACAATTTAAGCTGGGTTCACACTAATGCGAATTGGATGTGGGTTTCCCAGCATCCAATTTGCATGACAGGAGAGTGTGACCGGTTCTCAATGGAGCCAGTTCACGCATCTCCGGAGCGGTTGCAGAGCTGATTGCAAAGGAGTCCTGTGCATCTTTGGCTCCGTTTCAGGTCCAAATTCATACAAATATTCGGACCTGATTCATCCCTGAAATGGAGAATAGGGATGCACCAGACCCCTGCTGTGAGCCGCATCCATGTTAAGTGTGAACCCAGCCTTAAAGGAGAAGTCCAGCCTAAGCTCGTATGGCTGGGCTTCTCCTATGGGTCACAGGAGTGCAATTTGTTTTGCACTCCTGTGACCCATTTTCAGCAGAGAGCGGACCGCCAGGTGCCTGGACTGATGCCAGTCTCAGCCTCTCAGCTAGCCGCTAAGAGCCTGAGACAGCCGCTCCCCGCCCCTCCACAGCTCAGCGTGGTGGGGGGGGGGGGGCCTTGGTGGCAGAGAAGATAGCTACTGACAGTCAGCAGCCCTCTGCTAGGGGAGCTGAGAGAATGGCAATGTTTGATCGCTCGGTTCTTAGTGCAGAGGCGCCGGGGGACAGATGCAGCTTTGGACCGATGCTGCATTCACCTAGGTAAGTATAATTCTTGGAAAAGAAAAAAAAAACATACTTCACTTTTAAAGCTTTTTGTTAACCCCCAAAAATATATATGTGGATTCTGGTCCCTTAAGCAGATTACACAGCGCTTGTGCTATGTAATCTGCCCCCCTCTAAACTGTAGAAAAAAAAACCCTAAACCTAACACTTCCTGTATGCCCTCTCTAAAGAGACCACGATAACCAAGGCTGCTCCACCCTGATCAACGTGGTCAAAGTGCCTCCCTCCGTCATAGGCTCTCTGATTTCCTCTCTTTCCCCTCCTTCCTCCCTGTCAGCGCCCTCTCTGTCTGTCTCCGGTCCGGCCCTGCCCCTCCGCCGCTATTATTGTAATATTAAAATCTTAAATAAGTCTGTCATGACTCGTGGACGCTTTCCAGCTCCGGTGGATGGTCTCTGCGGAGGAGACGAGTGGCCATGTGATCTCCCTCCCACAGAAGACATCCATCGTAGCTGGAAAGTGGCCTCCAGTCACGTGACTGTCCTGAAGACAGCTAAAGTTCAGTATTTACAGCGCTCGTTTTAAAATACAACTTACATTGTCTTATACCAACCTCTAATAGAGGGGCTGGTATAGACTTATTTTATTGCCTTAACAAACACTTTAAGTGTATGAAGGATCAATATGTACACAAAGCCAGAAAATGGCGACAGCCATTTCAGAAATATTCAGCTGCATAGTTTGTAAGGAAGGTGTAGCCTTTGTTAACTGGAAAACAGCCTTGGGGCCTTGAAAGTGCAAACCAGTGGAAGGTTGCATGCCACCTAAAGAACACCATGTGGCACGCCAGATCTAAAGGGTTGCAGAGTTTCAAATTTACCATAAAGGGTAATCCTCCTCTATGTTGCTTATCTTCTTTTCACTTGGCTCCTACATTATCTATAGTTTTATATATGCTTAATAAAGCAAATTGCCTTTGTGAATGTTTTATGATGAAAGGTGCCATTTTTACCTCTGTGTCATGTACTAATCCAGCCAGTGAAACCATATGTATTCCGATAGGACAGATCTATTTAAAGTTAACCTACAATACCACAGAGTCTCTTGTTCTGCTCCTTTAAGAATGCTCCCTTTACAAGTACACTTCCAGCTCTTTGAATAAGAAAGCAGAACATTCTCTGCAGGAAATGAATACATTATGAATTCTGTTATCGTGAACATCTCCTGAACTCCGGTGAAATAATTTTTGTAGCTGGCAGTGAACTTATAGGAGTATGGGAAAAGTGGCGTAGTTATCAGGATGTGGTTTATTATTTTGGAAAGCCAGTGTGTCAATGTCACGTCTGTAATTTGCCCTGACACCTAGTGGAAAGAAGCAGTTCAGCAGGCACTAAAGAATGTTTTGTAGAGTACTACCAAGTTTGGCATCTTCTACACCAGCCTGTACGGCCTTTTTAACCCAGAGAAGCCCTTAAAATACTTTTCAGGTCTCGGGGAAGCCTTTGCTAAAACCAATTCATTGTTGGTCAACGAAAAAAATTCCACTTATATTGGTGGTCAGTGGGAAGAATACCACCCGTAAAGAGAACTAAAATAGATCATTGGTGTCATGCAGTTGGCTCTTTTTTAAGTGTTGTTGACCCCAAAACTATGTAGGCACAATGGGGTGGGAGGTTAAATTGGCCACAGCTCAAGGAACTCCTAGCAAACTCTGGAGGAACCCTGGTTAAGAATGGCTGTTCTACCCAAAACTGGGACATTTTATTAAAATAGCCAAATAGTGGCAGAATATTATAGTATGTTAAATAGATACTAAATTCCCCTATTGCCTTTCAACTTTCTACGTGGACAGTGTGGATTAAACTATGTACAACTCACACTAATAGAAAATCAGTGCCTTCAAAGGGACTGGGAATGGCAGTTATTTGGGGTTTTTTTTTTTTTTTTTTCTTCTTTTCAATTTTTATTGGATTTTTACTTGAATACAATGTTGAAGTATAAAGTCAGTTACATGAACCAATCTGACCAAATGACATGGAATGCAGAAAACACTCAACAGAGCCACATAACAGGGTGAGCACAATACTATGTTGGATCAGTCTCTAAAGCCTCGTACACACGGTACGATTGTTGGCAGGGGATTGTCTGTTGACAGACTGTTGTCCTAAAATCTTACTGTTAGTACACTCTTTTTGACAATTGTTGTCCAATTTTCAGCCAACAAATGTTGGCTAACATGCTAGTAAATTTTCGGCGGACAACGGCTTGATGTCAGATTTTCGTATGGTCAGTACACAAATCCGTCACACAAGTCAAAAGTACAAACACGCATGCTCGGAATCAATGCTCACCAAACACAAAATTAGCAGAAGGAGCCCAAAGGGTGGCGCTCAAGAGCTTAAATTCCTCGTAGTATGTCACTACGTTCGTGTTTGTGGCACGACAAGTGTGTACCGTTAGTATGCAAGACAAGATCCTGCCACACGCTCTTTTGACAAAAATCAGACGCTCGGTTGGCCAACAATCGTACCGTGTGTACGAGGCTTTAGAGGAGCTCAACAATGAACAGTATCAAAAGTACAATCCTCAGGACCTAACCCAGGGCAACCATAGTTGCCATGCATACTCAAATTTATCTGATTTACCAGAACGTACCCACAAGGACTTTTCATATTCATAAGTGAGGTTAACAGACACGACCACTACCGATAGGTTGGGAGCCTTGTCCAATTTCCAATACCTAGTAATATTAGGTCTAGCTGCTAGAAGTATTTGGCGAAACTACTAGGCTTAAGCAGTTAAAGTGGATGTAAACCCACTCTCATCCTTTCTAAACTACTGCCATTGTGGTTATAAGGATATACATGCCTCCTGCATATGTATCCTTACCTGTCAAATGTCTCCCCTCTGTCTGTTATGAGACCCGAAAAACTGCAGATTCTGTGGGTGGGTCTGTTGTCTGGAGCTCGGTGGGTGGAGTCGTGATGTCAGAAGACTTACCGCCCACCTCTACACTCCCCTTGTCAATATGCATTTTCTAATGTGTATTTCTTACACCGAACTTCTGTTATGGTCACTAACATCCAGTCAAAACTCAGAAAAGTCACCACATGACTTCAGCATGCCCAATCATGCTGAGGTGTGGAGCAGCCAATCCTGGGAGAGCTGGAGAAGAAAGGGGGAGGGGATGAGAATTACACATAATGCCCCTCTAAGGCTCATGCATGAGATATGTAAATCACCTGTCACTCACAGCAGGGGGGGGGGGGGGGCAGACTGGTATTTCTCTGTCCATTTTTATCTCACTGAAAAAAGATAAGAGGATTGCTCAGAGCTGGATTAACTCTTCCTGGCAAGACTGGGCACAGATGATATGAAATCCTATACTGTACAAGTTACAAGCCTACATTAAAAAAAAAAATTGGGTTTACACCCAATTTAAGGCAACAGGTAATTCTAAACAAGATATAAAGCATTTGAATAAAACATTACTGATGTAGGTACCTCAATACAGACTACTAGTTCACTACAACCCCTGTCATTGTCTGCATGTAGATATGGAGAAAAATATAACAATAAAATAAAATAGATTTATGCAATGATGATATTTATTATATGCGTTAATTGTATACAGTTATCAGAATATAGGATGTATCATAAACTGGTCCTAAAATCAACTCAACTTCTATAAAGGTATAAAAGCGTTCACTGCCTTATAATTCTGCTACTTGCCAGGCAAGTTGTGAGTTATTCTTCACGTGTTCCTGGACAGTGTAATGAAGATATATTCAGCCATTGAACTTCTCTTATTTTTTTCCACTTTCTTTTAGCAAAGTTCCTTGGCAAGCAAGGCCTAAGTTATGGGCAGAATCTAACATTCAGTTTCCGTGTGGAGCGGAGAGACACTCGGCTTTCTGCGGAGGATCTTGTACTGGAGGGTGCCGGTCTCAGGGTCTCTGTACCCCTCATCGCCCAGGGCAACTCCTATCCCAGTGAAGACTCCCTGCAATATGTTTTCAGGTAAGCCGGCTGTATGTTCTCCAGTCATTGTCCTCTGATGTATGGGGAGAGATATGCCTCCCATACAAATGCTTTATGGACTGTAAGTGTTTAGATTTCAGTGACAGTGTTTACAAGCAGAGATGTATTAACGCATTCCTTCCTAGAGATCTGGATTTGAAAGATGGGCTTTAATTGCAGATCCTAGACAGAAAACGGAGAGATATGTGCTGTGTAGTTGTCCCCTGGTTTCTACGATGTATGGGGATTTACTTTTTCTGTTACTTTCATTGGAGTGAAATAATGCAAGGAATTTATCAAGTACATCCTCAGCAGATGTGGAGACAGGCAGATCCATTGCAGAGGAAGGGTTAATCCACCGTAAATTACTCAAAAGTGCTGAAACCCCCAACTCTCCTCAACTCTTGTGAACTTTCATTTCCATAAATAACTGTACAATATGGGCATATCTCTACAATCATCCATCTTTCACCTGATCCCAGCTACCTTTAACTAATGGAGTGTCCTAGCACTGAACATTTTGATTTTGAAATGTTACAGGTCAAGTAAATTTGATTTACAGAGTCTGGAAATGTTGAACATTTTACAGCTTATTTTTTCCTTATTTTTACAGCTTATCTCTTTGATTTTTTTCATTTTTCTGACCGATTTATTTTGTGGGGTATGGAAAGTCTGTAATAATATAGTTATTACCATGTGTTTCAGTAGGAAATGTTGCCAGGAGGATGCTGTTGGCATGAGATGTGCCTGGGCAGACATTACAGAGACCATTGCCAGCAGACTCCATGATAGTGGCAAATATTAAGACCAATCCCATTAGGTAAAATCAATACCTTGATGGTCTTCACAGACCCCAGAGAGGGAAAGAGACCAGAAAATACTGATTCCAGTGCTTATTATTTTGTACTAAATGAACAAGTGTAACCAGAAACTCCTTAAAAAATGATTAATTTACAAATCTTAAAGTAGAAGTC
>JBBDGP010000957.1:1960000-2002500 GCA_037952835.1 Lithobates septentrionalis | reverse complement strand
CTAGTTTGAGAAACAGACGCCTCACAGGTCCCCAACTGGCATCTTCATTAAATAGTACCCGCAAAACACCAGTGTCAACATCTACAGTGAAGAGGCGGCTGCGGGATTTTGGGCTTCAGGGCAGAGTGGCAAAGAAAAAGCCATATCTGAGACTGGCCAATAAAAGAAAAAGATTAAGATGGGCAAAAGAACACAGACATTGGACAGAGGAAGACTGGAAAAAAGTGTTGTGGACGGATGAATCCAAGTTTGAGGTGTTTGGATCACAAAGAAGAATGTTTGTGAGACGCAGAACAAATGAAAAGATGCTGGAAGAATGCCTGACGCCATCTGTTAAGCATGGTGGAGGTAATGTGATGGTCTGGGGTTGCTTTGGTGCTGGTAAGGTGGGAGCTTTGTACAGGGTAAAAGGGATTCTGAATAAGGAAGGCTATCACTCCATTTTGCAACGCCATGCCATACCCAGTGGACAGCGCTTGATTGGAGCCAATTTCATCCTACAACAGGACAATGACCCTAAACACACCTCCAAATTGTGCAAGAACTATTTACAGCAGAAGCAGGCAGCTGGTATTCTATCGGTAATGGAGTGGCCAGCACAGTCACCAGATCTGAACCCCATTGAGCTGTTGTGGGAGCAGCTTGACCGTATGGTACGCCAGAAGTGCCCATCCAACCAATCCAACTTGTGGGAGCTGCTTCTAGAAGCGTGGGGTGCAATTTCTCCAGCTTACCTCAATAAATTAACAGCTAGAATGCCAAAGGTGTGCAATGCTGTAATTGCTGCAAAAGGAGGATTCTTTGATGAAAGCAAAGTTTGATGTAAAAACAATGTTATTTCAAATACAAATCATTATTTCTAACCTTGTCAATGTCTTGACTCTATTCTCTATTCATTTCACAACGTATGGTGGTGAATAAGTGTGACTTTTCATGGAAAACACAAAATTGTTTGGGTGACCCCAAACTTTTGAACGGTAGTGTATATATATATATATATATATATATATATATATATATATATATATATAATCTAATTTTTATTAGTTTAGAACTCGGGGAAGGCAAAGTTCAATTACTACAGTGGCATGGAGTGATCGTGGACAATTCCACACAGATAACGTACAGTAATCCCAACAATTGGGTCAATTAAATAAAATATCAACATCTCATTTGGTAATACAATAGGCATCTCCACGGAAAGAAAAACGTCTTATTTTGTTGGGTGGAAAACATTGCAAAATCGCCACAGGAAGAGGCCTGAACCGCTCAACCCCATTATTTTATTTTGTGTTCCAAGGATCAGAAGAAAAGGAAAAAATGGTTCTAATAAAGTAGGGAAAAGATTTGGTTTAAATCCACTCACATGTCTCATAATATTATAAACTGGGACTGGGTCGCACATAAGGTACAACATAAGCAGACATGCCATTTGTCAGAACAAAATGCACAGTAATTGTGAATATAGATGGATAGTAATTGAATTCAGAGGCCAAAGTCAAGGGACTCACAAGGCATTTGCTTGGTCTGCAGCTTAGCGAATAGGCATCTTATGTTGATATCAGTGGACTTGTATGGCATTAACCCAGCCTGGTCAGGCGCTCTTAGGTTATGTATTCTGATCTAACCTTTTAAAATAATTTGGTAAGAATTTTGATGTCATGGTTTAAGTGCTGTAGGCTTGTGTAAGGCACAAGGGGGCAGGTCCTTGAGGGATCTCTAAATTAAAGCAATATAGGCTTCAAAAATTGATAGGTTCAGGACAGGATGAGTTTTGGAGAAAATATGCAAATCTAATTCATTTTGGTAGGAGACTGTGAGAGTGATATCATTGTTTTATTTCAATAGCGTGGTGATGCTTAGTCCAAGTTGGTTGCAGCTGCTGAGGTGTTAACTTGGATGTGTCCCTGTCTTGTATCTGGTGTCTCCTGGGATAGATGGGGCTATACTTGATGCCGCTATGCCTGATTGCTTGCAGACGTCTTTGAAGGAGTGGCAGTGTTGTTGCATTTCTTGTAATCCCAGAATAGGAATATCCAGGCCTTCTTGAAGTGTAATTACTAGGTTTTTGGCTCATGGCCAAAGTCTGGTCATGGTCCCTATAGTTTAGAAAGCGCACCAGGAAAGGCCTGGGTGGTGCCCCTGGTACTGGGGGTTTGAGAGGCACCTGTTGTGCTCTCTTTATCATGCAAGTCAGAGGCAGGTTAGTGAGGCCTAGTAGGCTGGTTAGAAATTTTTCAGTAAAGTTCAGACACTGCCTTTTCTGGCATTCCCAGGACCCTCGCATTACTTATTAGGCGTTTCTTGGTGTGTTGATGGATTGAGTTTCTGAATCTCTGCAGTGTGAGCTCAGAAGACATGTCTTGTGGATAGAGAATCTATTTTCAAGGTAAGAAAAGGCTCCTCTAGTGCTTGCCTCTATCCTACACAAGAGAAGAGGCCTGTGTGCTGACAGATGTTTTGGCGGAATCTGGTTATATATCCAATGTGGCCTTTTGAGTCAAGTGCGGAAGCCGTGACATGAGGTTGTATGGGGGTGCTTTGGCTTATGGTGATACAACAGTTTGCTCCAGGAGAGGCTTGCTATTGGTAGGGACTCCAAATAGACTTAGCAGAGAAGGTAGGTATGTATCGGGATAATGTCAGGAATGCTGAAAATCGAAGCCCATCTGAGGCTGGCCATAGATTATGCCATATAGCTGCTGGCAGTGATCGTAGGACAAAAAAAACCAACAGGTCTCCTGCAGACTGTCCCGCGTAAGCTGTCAGCCCGTATGGGCAGACAGTTTTACACTGACAGGGAAAATCCATGAATTGCCACAATGCTCAATAGCACCATGGTAGTTCACTGAAAACTACAAGCCGACAGCCGCAAAGGCTGTCCGTACTTGTAGTTAATTGATTCACAAGGATCTGTGAATCAGTAATGCGGCTGTGTGGGCAAAGCGTTCTCTTTGAATTGTGGCACTCTATGGGTGTAACATGTTCAGAAATGTGAACTTTGACACACATTCCCTGTTGTATACCTTTTTAAAAAAAAAAAAATTATTTTGATCAGAGAGTGCATGTCAGCATACAGGTGATACTCGAAAAATTTGAATATCGTGCAAAAGTTCATTTATTTCATTAATGCAATTTAAAAGGTGAAACTAATATGAGATAAACTCATTACATGCAAAGCAAGATAGTTCAAGCCGTGATTTGTCATAATTGTGGTGATTATGGCTTACAGCTCATGAAAACCCCAAATCCACATTCTCAGAAAATTAGAATATTACATGCAATCAATAAAACAAGGATTGTACATAGAACAATATCGGACCTCTGAAAAGTATAAGCGTGCATATGTACTCAGTACTTGGTTTGGGCCCCTTTTGCTGCGATTGCTGCCTCAATGCGGAGTGGCATGGAAGCTATCAGCCTGTGGCACTGCTGAGGTGTTATGGAAGACCAGGATGCTTCAATAGCGGCCTTCAGCTCTTCTGCATTGTTCGGTCTCATGTCTCTCATCTTTCTTTTGGCAATGCCCCATAGATTCTCTATGGGGTTCAGGTCAGGCGAGTTTGCTGGCCAATCAAGCACAGTAATCCCATGGTCATTGAACCAGGTTTTTGTGCTTTTGGCAGTGTGGGCAGGTGCCAAGTCCTGCTGGAAAATGAAGTCGGCATCCCCATAGAGCTCTTCTGCGGAAGGAAGCATGGAGTGCTCCAAAATCTCCTGGTAGACTGCTGCGTTGACCCTGGACTTAATGAAGCACAGTGGACCAACACAGCAGATGACATGGCTCCCCAAATCAACAGACTGTGGAAACTTCACACTGAACTTCAAGCATCTTGCAGTGTGTGCCTCTCCAGTCTTCCTCCATACTCTGGGTCCTTGGTTTCCAAATGAGATGCAAAATTTGCTCTCATCAGAAAAGAGGACTTTGGACCACTGAGCAACAGACCAGGTCTGTTTTTCTTTAGCCCAGGTAAGATGCTTCTGATGTTGGTTGTTGTTCAGGAGTGGCTTGACAAGAGGAATACGACATTTGAAGCCCATGTCCAGGATACGTCTGTGTGTGGTGGCTCTTGATGCACTGACTCCAGCCTCAGTCCACTCCTTGTGAAAGTCCCCAACCCTTTTGAATGGCCTTTTCCTGACAATCCTCTCTAGGCTGTGGTCATCCCTGCTGCTTGTACACCTTTTTCTTCCACACTTTTCCCTTCCACATAACTTTCTATTAATGTGCTTTGATACAGCACTTTAGGAACATCCAACTTCTTTTGCAATTACCCTTTTGGAGGCTTTTCCTCCTTATGAAGGGTGTCAATGATGGTTTTCTGCACAACTATCAGGTCAGCAGTCTTTCCCATGATTGTGATTCCTACTAAACCAGACTGCGAGACCATTAAAGGCTCAGGAACCCTTTGTAGGTGTTATGGCTTAATTAGCTGATTAGAGTGGGACACTTTGAGCTTAGAATATTGCACCTTTTCACAATATTCTCATTTTCTGAGATTGTGGATTTGGGATTTTCATGAGCTGTAAGCCATAATCATCACAATTATGACAAATCACTGCTTGAGCCATCTTGCTTTGCATGCAATGAGTCTATCTCATATATTAGTTTCACCTTTTAAGTTTTCACAATATTCTTATTTTTCGAGTATCACCTGTAAAGTACAAGTAACATGCAACACTTAAGTTAGTCCATATGAAAAAAATAAAACTATCACATGAGTATGTGACCAAAGGAAAAAACACGTTAGAGGGGACCCAATTTTAACATGCCATCTGTAGACGTGTGCTAAGAAATTGATATGAGCAATAGCTATATGAACTTTTTAGTATAATACAATAACTTCCATATATAAACGGTCGTAACAAAAGGTGTGATCTGGGGCTAACTGTTTTGCCATCAATAGAATGAAACCTGTAATGAAGGAAACTGAGGGAAAATAAAATAAGGGATGGGGAAATCACAAAGTGAAGAACAACATGCTGCAAGTACAGAAAAATACAGGCAGAGAGCACATGAGCTCAGAGGATTTCAGGAAAAATCAACAGGTATTTTTCTGCACTTATCAAGTAGATAGAACAAAAAACTTTCAATCGTATATTTAGTAGACCGAAAAGGAGAAAATATCTTTTATTTTTAACCACTTGCCGCCCGCCACATAGCAGAATGACGGCGGCAAAGTGGTTTCAATATCCTGACTGGACGTCAAATGACGTCCGCAGGATATTGAGCTGCGGCGCGCATCGCGGCGATCGTTGTTGCGGGGTGTCAGTCTGAAACCCCGCAGCACCGATCTAGGTAAAGAGTCTCTCTAACGGAGACTCTTTACCACGTGATCAGCCGTGTCTAATCATGGCTGATCACGATGTAAATAGGAAGAGCCGGTGATCGGCTTTTCCTCACTCGCGTCTGACAGACGCGAGTAGAGGAGAGCCGATCAGCTGCTCTCCTGATGGGGGGGTCTGTGCTGATTATCAGCACAGCCCCCCCTCAGATCCTACCCAGGACCACCAGGGAAGCCGCCCAGGACCACCAGGGAAACCAGCCACACTGGACCACCAGGTATGCCACCTAGACCCCCAGGGAAATACTAACCAGTGCAAAGGCAGCTGCCAATCAGTGCCTTCCACTGCCAGTGCCACCAGGGATGCCTATCAATGCCGCGTATCAGTGCCACGTATCCGTGCCCAGCAGTGCCGCCTATCAGTGCCCATCAGTGCCACCCATAAGAACCCATCTTTGCAGCCTTTCAGTGCCCATCAGTGTCGCCCATCAGTGCCACCCATGAGTGCCCATCAGTGCCGCCTATCAATGCCCATCAGTGCTGCATATCAGTGCCACCTACCAGTGCCCATCGTCAGTGCCCGCTTATTGGTGCCACCTCATCGCTGCCGCCTTATCAGTGCCTATCAGTGCCCATCAGTGAAAGAGAAATTTACTTATTTACAAAATTTTTAAACCGAAACAAAAGCAAAACTTTTATTTTTTTCAAAATTTTCGGTCTTTTATTTGTTTAGCAAAAAATAAAAACCGCAGAGGTGATCAAATACCGCCAAAAGAAAGCTCTATTTGTGGGAACAAAATGATAAAAAATTAGTTTGGGTACAGTGTAGCATGACCGCGCAATTGTCATTCAAATTGCGACAGCACTGAAAGCTGAAAATTGGTCTGGGCAGGAAGGTGTATAAGTGCCCTGTATTGAAGTGGTTAAGGTTTACATATTTTTTTTTTTTAATTTTTACATATTCACTAAAAGATACTAGATATTAGTTTATAGTTCAGGGGCACTTTAAAAGTGAGCTCATTCTGTTCATTCTATTCTGAATTGTATTTACCCAGACTCCTCTTCACCCTTGATGTATGGTAGCCATGATTGTATGGTATAGATGTTGTTGTGTGTTGTGTGTTTTTTTTTTTTTTTTTTTTTTTTCTTAACTGTTTTAGGCTGTTCTGATATCTTTGAACACTTGGTGATGCACACAATCTTGTCATGGCTGGATGTAGTTTCAAATGCTCAGAAAAGGAAAGGTGGGGATGAAAGAAGTAGGGAACAGACACTGGGGGTGCCAGGACCACCAAGCATTTGTGATAAGCCAAGGTCTACTAACACATCTGTTTAAGGTTTCCCTGGCAGTGTGTGTTTAGTCCCCTTAAAAATAAAATTGTTGACAAATCTGGGCTAAAGGATAAGTTCTCTTTTTATAACATGTTACACCCATATTCAGGGTGCAACATGTACAGTACCTGACCGCAAGATTGTGTTTCCAGCGCGATAGCATCGCGCTGGTTCTCGGCGACAGGGTACTGTGCATGTCGCGCTGGCTCACTCATCGGGAAAGGAAAACTTTGTTTTCCTTCCGCGATGAGTGACAGGCAGTGCTGACAGCTGTCTGGTATGAATCCTGAGGCGGGAACACCGCGCCAAATTTTAAATGAAAAAAACGGCGTGGGTTCCCCCCCAGGGGCATACCAGGCCCTTAGGTCTGGCATGGATTGTAAGGGGAACCCCCTACGCCGAAAAATCGGCGTGGGGGTCCCCCCCAAATCCATACCAGACCCTTATCCGAGCATGCAGCCTGGCCGGCCAGGAGAGGGGGTGGGGACGAGCGAGCGCCCCCCCCCCTCCTGAGCCGTACCAGGCCGCATGCCCTCAACATGGGGGGGTGGGTGCCTTGGGGGAGGGGGGCGCCCTGCGGGGGCCCCCCCACCCCAAAGCACCTTGTACCCATGTTGATGAGGACAAGGGCCTCTTCCCGACAACCCTGGCCGTTGGTTGTCGGGGTCTGCGGGCGGGGGGCTTATCGGAATCCGGGAGCCCCCTTTAATAAGGGGGCCCCCAGATCCCGGCCCCCCACCCTGTGTGAATGAGTTTGGGGTACATGGTACCCCTACCCATTCACCTGGGGAAAGTGTCAATATAAAAAAAAACACAGTACACAGGTTTTAAGAGTCATTTATTAGTCAGCTCCGGGATCTTCTTCCGACTTCGGGGGGTCTCCTTCCGACTTCTCCCGGTGTTCGGCCTCTTCTCCCGGGCCCCGCCGCTATCTTCTTCCAGCTCTATTGCCAGCGAGGGGCCCGGTCTGCCGCCGCTGTCTCGCCGCCGCTGACTCGCCGCCGCTGTCTCGCCGCTTCTTCTCTTCTTCCCCAATGTTGACACGACGCTCTCTCTGGCTCTAATGCTGTGTGCGAGCTGCGGAGCCATTTATATAGGCGGGGACCCCGCCCCCTTACGACGTCATTGTCCCAGCATGCGCAGGGACTCTGGGGTCACGCCCCCTTATGACGCCAGAGTCCCTGCGCATGTTGGGACAATGACGTCGTAAGGGGGCGGGGTCACCGCCTATATAAATGGCTCCGCAGCTCGCACACAGCATTCGAGCCGGAGAGAGCGTCGTGTCAACATCGGGGAAGAAGAGAAGAAGCGGCGAGACAGCGGCGGCGAGACAGCCCCTCGCTGGCAATAGAGCTGGAAGAAGATAGCGGTGGGGCCCGGGAGAAGAGGCCGAACACCGGGAGAAGTCGGAAGGAGACCTCGACAACCAACGGCCAGGGTTGTCGGGAAGAGGCCCTTGTCCTCATCAACATGGGGACAAGGTGCTTTGGCACCCACCCCCCCATGTTGAGGGCATGCGGCCTGGTACGGCTCAGGAGGGGGGGGGGCTCGCTCGTCCCCACCCCCTCTCCTGGCCGGCCGGGCTGCATGCTCGGATAAGGGTCTGGTATGGATTTGGGGGGGACCCCCACGCCGATTTTTCGGCATAGGGGGTTCCCCTTACAATCCATGCCAGACTTAAGGGCCTGGTATGCACCTGGGGGGGAACCCACGCCGGTTTTTTCATTTAAAATTTGGCGCGGTGTTCCCGCCTCAGGATTCATACCAGACAGCTGTCAGCACTGCCTGTCACTCATCGCGGAAGGAAAATAACGTTTTTCTTTCCCGGTGAGTGAGCCATCTCGGCGCTGGCTCCTGCGACGGGGCTCGCAGGTGTCAAATCTCGCCGAGAAATGCGGCGAGATTGACACAATATCGCGATCACCTATTGTAACAACGTGTTATGAAAGGACCGGGCCCTGAACCCCAGCTCTGACAGCTAGCCGGGATCTTCTTGCCCGCCAGCCGCGTCACTTATTCACAGTGCTCTGTGAATGGGAAAACTACAAGTGCAGACAGCCTTAGCAGTTGTCTGCTTGTAGTTCTCAATAAACTACCATAGAGATATATAAGCGCTGTGGTAGTTCATTGATTCTTCCTGTCTAAGTGTATTGGCTTGCCCGTAGGAGGTACGAGCATGTAGATATACTGACGGTCTGCAGGAGTCCTGCATGACATCAGCGATCAGCTGATCGCTGGTGCAATACTTTACAGGCTCCTACAACCTAAAAATAATAAATGCACTTTTTTTTTTTTTTTTTACCTACAAAAAATGCATTTATTTTTGTAAACAGGTGAACTTATCCTTTAAGCTGGGTACACATTGATCGGCCAGTTCAGCAGGAACTAGGGGAATTTTGATGTGTATAGCCTGTTCTGTTCGACGGAAGCTGATCATTAGACTAGCTTCTGTCAAATGGTCCTGCTGGAAAACCAGCATTTGATCAGCCACTGCAGCTCAGATCAGTGTATTCTGACAGGGAAGGGCAGGGATTGTCTGAATACAATAGCACTGCAGGGGAGATTTCCTGCATTCACACCGCTATGTGTGGATGCAGGAATCTGAGTTTTTGGTTGTTTTTTTTTTGTTTTTTTCAGCCCACTGGTTGAATGAAAGAAGAAGAAAAAAAAGTGTGTACCCAGCTTAAAAATATCTTGATCAGGCAGTGCCAACTCCATGGCTATTGGCACTTTTAGGCCACTACTAACTAGGAAGATGACTAAAAATGGCTGATTTGTCTTGTCCGCATGATAACTGTTTTAGCTAATTTATGTATGTTCTCTTTCTTTCTATGGTGGTTGGAATTTTTGCATTTTCTCTTTTTGGGTTTTGTTTAATCCTAACAGTACATCAACAAAAAAATTACCCACTGATGGAGGGAATGACTCTGGGCTTCAGAAAAGAAAAGTAATCAGAATGGGAACTGCTGCTCAACAAAGGCCAAAGAGTGCCCCAGCTGCACTGTTGAAAAAAACAGGTATGTTTCTCTTTGTTTGGAAATTGATAACTGGGCATTTTGAGGTGGCTAGCATGTATAGATATATTTAAAGCGTTTGTTAACCCCCCCCAAAAAAAGGATCCTGCTTCTTTAAAGCATGTTATATGACACAATGCTTGTCCTGTGTTATTTGGCCCCCTGTAATACCTTTAAAAAACCTGGCTGATCCTGCCAGTTTCTCCCCACCCCTCTGTAAACTGACCACGGTGTATCATGGCTGCTGAGACCAGACACCGTGGTCAGTTTACATGCCTCTGTCAGCAGCCTGCTATCTGCCCTCCTCTCTGCTCCTGTGTCTTCCTCCCCCCTCCCCTCTCTATCTGTGTGAGCCACCCCTCCCCTCTCCTGCTGCTCTCATAACACAAACCTGTATACACCATCAGCACTGCCTCCTATTGCAGTGTCCCGCTCTGTGAATGATTTATAAATGCTGTAAATAACTAATTTCACAGCCGAGATTGCAATCACATGACCAGCCAGCTCTCTCCTCCTCCCCTCCAGACTGACATCAGCAAAGGAATCTCAGCCCCCGCGCACGCTGCATCTCTCAGAGGAAGAAAGGCGAAAGCTGGCCTGTCATGTGATCGCAATCTCGGCTCTGAAATTGGGTATTTGCAGCATTTATTTTGTATAAATCACACCGAGAGGGGGATACTACAATAGGAGGCAGTGCTGATGGTGTATACAGGTTAGAGTGGCTTAACAACCACTTTTAAAGTGGTAGTAAACTGAAGAACTGCTAAATCTGCTGACAGGCAGGGTTTTATAACACTGCAAAAACATACACATAAGGGTGCAAACGCCTAGTGCATTACCACAAAAAACATTTATTGAAAACACAAGACAGTGTTGTACTCCCAAAGTAGAATATAAAATCAAGCTTGTTATATAAGACGCTCCAGCTGGTGCGGTGGGTGACTCTGCCACATGGTAGAAAACCATGTGGCAGAGTCACAGCTTGCATGTTTCGGGGGAAGCTCTGAGGAAGGGGGTTTGTCCCCCAAATGATGTAAGCTTTTCTACCGTGTGGCAATAGTCACCCGCCTCACCAGCTGGAGCGTCTTGCTTGACCAACTTGATTTTATTTTCTACTTTGTTGAAAACACAAGACAGTGTTGTACTCGCAAATCGTTTTGGTGGTAATGCACTAGGTGTTTGCGCCCTTTTGTGTATTTTTGCAGTGTTTGGAGGACCGCCCAGTCTGAGGAGGGCTGCCACGCTGAAACCACTGCCTGTCATACTCCTGTTTTTTTGGGGAAGTCCTGGGATTGAGCGCTGGATGGTGATTTTTGGTTTGTCTGTCCGGTGTTTTATAACAGAGACCCTAGAGGTCTCTTCTTTCATAAATGTCCCCCCTGCCTGTCAGCAGGTAATGTGATCGGAGCCACACATGCTTTCCGACCACAATTGCAGCTCGCTCTGTGTGTCGCAGGAATGCGACTCCCATGCACATGTGCAGGAGGGACTTCACCCTGCCCCAGCCACTTAAGCAGCCAATGATGCGAAACCTTGGAAGTAGACCGGGTGAAGATGGAAGCTCCGGCGAAGCTGTGACAGTGCTGCGCTTGGAGGGCTCTGTTTATAAGCAAGTCTGCTATAATATACGAATGTGCAACGCATACTAGTACATTATGAATTAAACCTGCGGGGCGGCGGCGTTATTTTGTATTCTAACAAAGGCTTTACTACTGCTTTAAAAAAAGAGGAGAAACGGACACTGGCATATTCTTTGGCAGGGGTCTTCAAACTACGGCCCTCCAGTTGTTCAGGAATTACAATTCCCATCATGCCTAGTCATGTCTGTAAATGTCAGAGCTTTACAATGCCTCATGGGACGTGTAGTTCTGCAACAGCTGGAGGGCCGTAGTTTGAGGATCCCTGTTCTATGGCAACAAAAAAGAAGAAAGCATGAAAGTGGCCACAGGGCACATCTTAATAAAAGCATGTATTCATTTATTGCACAACATAAGTAAACGCGTACATTCAAGTAAATGCAGTTCTGCTTGAGTTTGGAACAGAGGAGAGCTGAGTGCAGCACAGTGCCTCCTCTATCAAGTACCTTTTTATACTTGATAAAGGAGGCAGGGCCTCTGAGCCACGTTGTATATGCCCCTTTACTTTCCCATGCCTGCTGTCTTTGTCCTGGGAGCCCGTAGACGCCGCTGTCTTCACATCCCTTTTGGGGGGTCCGAAATCTTTTGCATGACAGCTGCCTGCCAGTTCACTGGCTGTGCTTCACTCGGCTCTCCTCTCTTCCAAGCTTAAGCAGAACTGCCTTTACTTAAATGTAAATGTTTACTTATGTTGTACAATAAATGGATACATGCTTTTATTAATGTGGGCTGTGGTCACTTTAATGTTTTCTGCATACCCACAAGGATCTTCCCAGATCTGATGAACACTGCTGCACTGTAATTCAAGCTCTGACTCACCTTTCCACCCATCCCTTCACTCACCCATCCCTGTGGGATATCCTGCCTTCTTGGTTGATAAGGCTGCTGGCTATTTCAACAAAGCTCATCCCATCCGGCTGGATCCCTGACCTTTCAGCTGCTTCATTTCTGGAATCTCTTCCCCTCCATTACCAAGTACTTTTACAGTTATCCTATCAATTTGCACACATACCACTATTATTATTATTATCATCGTTATCTATAAGAAATCATTTCTGATGTGTCTGATCTCATGAGTGCAGAGAGATTACTTTTTCTTTTTAAACAAGCAAAGAAGGGTGATGTATATGTCCATAGATAATATGAAAACGTGAGCAGCATTACAAAAACAAAAGTGAAAGATATATATTGAAAATAAATGGATAAATAAATAAAGTCAAATGATCCGTGATGGACTCAAAAAGGTATTACAAAAACAAGCAATATTAGTGCCAAAAAAACATAAGAGTGGTAAAAAAAACTAACTAAATAGTCCCAACAATAAAAAATGTGGGTGTAATAATAAAAAGTCAGTGAGTGAAACATGCAGAGGTATTCAAAGAAAGTGAAAATGAGGTTCATCGATCACACACACCACCATGTGAGGAGATCCACCACCGTATGAATTACACGCTTACCAGAAGGCAAGCTTAAGTAAGCTTGTATGGCAACCTGACGCTCAATCACTGGTAACGCCACACCACGACTTTCCAGTATAGGGCCAGAGACAAACAGGATGGCTCCATCCGGTACGGCGGTCAGTAGGGGGGACTCAGGAGTTTTAACATTTGTGTGCCAAAACAGATCCGTGAAAAATCAGCCAGATTTAGGCATGATCTAACTGTCCATATCCTAATTTATCTTGTAGTTAGATGGGACACAGTGGAGGAAAAGGTATCACCTACACTGAAGAATCTGTAATGATCTTACTCCTGAGATTACTTGGCGTGGCTCATATTGTCAGTCAAAAGATACCTTTTCCTCCAAATCTGGCTGATTTTTCACGGATCTGTTTTGGCACACAAATGTTAAAACTCCTGAGTCCCCCCTACTGACCGCCGTACCGGATGGAGCCATCCTGTTTGTCTCTGGCCCTATATTGGAAAGTCGTGGTGTGACGTTACCAGTGATTGAGCGTCAGGTTGCCATACAAGCTTACTTAAGCTTGCCTTCTGGTAAGCGTGTAATTCATACGGTGGTGGATCTCCTCACATGGTGGTGTCTGTGTGATCGATTAACCTCATTTTCACTTTCTTTGAATACCTCTGGATGTTTCACTCACGGACATTTTATTATTACACCCACATTTTTTATTGTTGGGACTATTTAGTTAGTTTTTTACCACTCTTATGTTTTTGGCACTAATATTGCTTGTTTTGTAATACCTTTTGGGTCCATCACGAATCCTTTGACTTTATTTATCCATTTATTTTCAATATATATCTTTCACTTTTGTTTTTGTAGCACTTTTCATTTTTTCATATTATCTATTGTATTTGTGTATATCTCACAATTTTTGAGCTGCAGCTTTTTTATAATTTTTTGAATCAGGTAGCGCGGTAAACATTTTTTTCTGTTTGACGTATATGTCCATGTGATGGCCATACTCATTAAAACTAGTAATATGTTTCACTGAGCATGACCGGTGGTAAGAACAGTGGCGGTGCGTCCATTAAGGCCGCCCCCTCTCTCCAGCCACCCCCTCTGTATAATGGATAGATTCATGCATTGCATGAATCTGTTCATGGCGGCGGCTGCCGCCACCCCCTATTCAGACGTCCAGCCCCTTTTCGGATGTGGGGCGCCTGAATTCCAGTGGCGGGGGTGTATTTTTGAAGCACCTTTATTAAAGTCATAGGCTTTAATAGGCTTCAAAAAAAAAGCTGAACTGCGAGCTCAAAAGATTGCGCTCGCAGTCCAACCAGGTGTGTTAGAAAAGCAAATGAATATTCACTTTCCTAACACTGAACCGCCTCTTAGCCAATCAGGTCTGTTGCCCGTCACCTGATAGGCGTCCAATCGTAGCACCTATTCTTTCAGCCAATCAGGAGGAGGGGAGGAGACTCGTGGAGGACACCGGAGCCACTGTCTGACCCACTGCAAGGTCCCACCGCTCGCCGCCGCCACCCACATGCCTGACCCGCCACTGAGACAGGGTAAATGCTGGGCAGACGGTGAGCGGGGGGGGGGGGGCACAGTGGCATTATTTGATGGGGCACAATGGCTGCGTTTTTTGTTTTTTCAGCATTTTTCTGTTTGTTTGCACCCTCCCCACCCAAAAAAAATTTGAGTACCAGCCGCTACTGGCTAAAACTGTGCCTGTTCATTATTGTTCAGTTACAGAGGAAAGGAGAATACAGAAAATAATTTTTCACTAAAAAAAAATAAAAAATTGTTAATTCATTGACTGACGGGGGTCACGAATATTGGTGCCTTTTAACTTTCATCCTAGAGAGAAAGAGGGCTGAAAGTGTGGTTCTGGTCGTATACTGGTCAATAAATTTATGTTTACTAGTTAGTGTAGATGCACTTTCACAGTGAAATAACTGCACTGCTGATTTGTGCCAGAGCTGCCAATTCATTATAGGAATATTGTGCCTTTTTATTCATCTCTCGTTTTCAGTGGAAAATGCTGTAATCAGATTTCACTGCTTGTATTTCACAAATCTCTCTGCTGTAGTACAAGGAGTCAATGCCTTCTATAGTTTTATCACATTTTTCATGCACCAAAGCAACGCCATCATCTGGTCTCACTGGCCACCCATTGGACCTTATCACATGAGGTACTGAGCCAGGACATACCATCTGGGGAGCACGTATTACCACCCTAATTAAAAGATATTGAGCAAAGTTTTTGGTTAATGTAGTCTCTTCTTTCCTCCCAGCAAGTGGGAAGTCTGGCCAGCTATTCTGGGTTTTCACATTCCATTATGTAATTTGTACTTTTATGCATTTCAAATTTTTAGCCCTTTAGCTTTACAAATAGAAAATCTTTGCTAAGCACTGTTTGCTTAAAAACTGACATGAAAACATTGCAACATCCAAAAAAAATAAACCCTTTAGAAGCATACAGTATATACAGAAAGAAAACCTGAAACCGAAGTGGAATTGTCACTTGAATTGACCAAGTTTCATATTTCATTTCCCAGGAAAATAAAAACGAGGAATGGCATCAGAAAACGACTGTAATGGTAGTAGCATGTTGGATATGTTTAATATAATCCAATTGGGAACACGGACTATAGAAGAAAACAGTCTGTTGCAAAATATACTGTGCATGTAGATTCTCTTTTTTGGCTTTAAAGTCATTCTAAACCCTTATAGCAGTACAACATTAAGTTGTAAAGATGTGCAGCGCTAATATATTGAAGATAGGATATATGGGAACCCTATCAAAAAGGCATCCTCATAAATCCTAGTCCAAGTGTCACAAATATATTGTGTACAAATATAGCATCAAATAAGAAAAAAGAAGCATATTGTATGGTCTTTGTAGACCCTGTGATAGATCCAGATGTATATAAATCCATAAAGTGTAAAGAGACCGCCACTATCTGATGTCTATAGCAATCCTAATAAAACATCTCGCATATAATAGTGATCAGAATAACAAGAACAGACACACATGAACTATGGTGTAATTTAACACAATACCCAGTGCATTCAAATATAAATCAACACATTGTAAAAATGTCCTGTCAATGACATATCAAATTTGCTTATTACTAGTACAGTGTTTGAGGAAAGCTGTCCTCTGCACGCTTGACCCATTAGACGTATACCGATTGAGTCCATATACTCTGGTAAGCCTCCCTAATTTTTTGTTGGTGGTGGATACCCCTCACGGTGGTGACTCCCCTCTGGGATTACTGGGACAGCCAAATATTTCCATCAGACTTATTACCTTTGGGATCTCTTTTGTTATACCACCTTGGAATTCTTCACAGCTTTCCTCAAACACTGTGCTAGTGATAAGCAAATTTGATATGTCATTGACACAGGACATTTTTACAATGTGTTGATTTATATTTTAATGCACTGGGTATTATGTTAAATCACACCATAGTTCATGTGTGTCTGTTCTTGTTACTCTAAACACTATTATGTGTGAGACATTTTTAATAGAATTGCTATAGACACCAGATAGTGGGGGACTCTTTACACTTTATGGATTTTATATACATTTGGGTTATATCACAGGGTCTACAAAGACCATATACTATATGCTTCTTTTTTTTTTCATTTGATGATATATTTGTGACACTTATAATAGGATTTTTGAGGGTGCCTTTTTGATAGGGTTCCAATATATCCTATCTTCAATATAGTAGTGCTGCACACCTTTACAAGCTTTTACATACAGATCTGTTTGTCCTTTGTGGTGCTGGCTGCTTTCTTTTCTCATTGGGACATAAGCGCGGTATTCTATACTTTATACAATGACATTAAGTGATGAGGAAGACCACCAGCCATTAATTTACTTGTGAACTGCTTTGGGAACAAAAGTGATATCTTTTCATCTTTTACATAATGGGGTCACATGACTCTTTTATTTTATTTATTTTTACTGTAGTGCAGCCTGAGATGGGGGCAGGGCTAAGCCAGAGAGGTCACGTGTCCTGTCATGTCACCTCAGCTTTTTCAGGCCCCTCCCTCACAGGCCTTCCAAGTGGAGTGGAGATGTCAGTCAATAAGCTGATCCACCCACCATGGCCTTCGGGTGGATTCGATCAGACAGATCCTACACCGTAAACTCTGTATAGACATGGCTTACTTAGGCAGGCCATACATCATTGATCTTCTTTCACTCAACCAGCATGGTGGAGGAGAAAGAAAAAGAAAATGAATTGATTCCCCCCCATCGACATATTCAAGGTGGAAGGGGGAATCCCTCCCATGGAGCTATTTTATTCTGACAAGGGGGGCTTCCCAGCCATCAGAATACACATAAGCACCGCTGGCTATAGCTGGAGGCATTAATCAAGTGAAATTTCCCAACAGGCTGGTTGTACCAAAGGTGATCCCTGCGGAACCAGCCAAAATTAGATTTTTCTATGACTGGGTTTACATTAAAGGAAGGGAGCATGTGCACTGTGGTTGTAATCGTGCAGACAGAGGCTCTGAGCCCGCAGATTATTGCCACCACCAACAAAGAAATATAGATGACTGACAGGTTGCACAAGTAATTTATCCAACAATAAAGATTTAACACTTAAAGGGTATAGAAACATTATAATAATTTTTAGTTTAGTGGGTGCAATGCATTGGTTCATTTAGTTCATTTACCCATAGTTGATGTGCAACTGTACAAGGGAAATACCATTTTGTTTCTAGTACACAAAATACAAGGGTGATTTGGTTGGTTCTTGTAATTTCATAAAGCTTAGTTTTTAACTATTTATTTTTATTTTTTTCTCCTATTTTTTTTCACAGGTGTATCTGGAGATACATCAGACGTGCCTAAATCTGTTTCTTCCAAACAAACTGATGTCAAAATGGAAGCCAAGTTAGTGAACCATTCTATTTCTGGGGAAAAACATGTGTCTGTGAATAAAAAGGCTACAAAACCATCAGTCACATCAACAAATAAAACAAATGCAGCAGTGCCAAGTAATAAGCACAGTTTAAGCAACAGTAAACCCTCTATATCAAATCATAAAGAATCCAAACTTAAGGCTCAAAGTAGTTCTAAACCTTTAAGCCTAAACCAAAAGTCACATCAAAAGAGTTCTTCCTCTGCAGTGAAAAAATGCTCCAACCTAGCTACAAATAATGCAGAGAGCCCAGTGTCTATAGCAGATGAAGTGAAACAATCCACTTCTCATCAATTAGCAGAAAACATTGCACAACCCTGTTCTGAAGGCCAGCCATTCACTGTACATGAGTCTTGTCAGGAAAATTCAATGAGCAATCAAGACTCTATCATACAGAAGCCTAATTTGGAGCATTGCCAATGCCAAGAAAATCTTCCAGAAGCATCTGTTCTTCATTACGTATCTAATTCAAAAGAAGGTTTGTCAGAAGCAACAAATCAAATCAAAACAGCAAATGTTGACAATGCTGGGTCAGGCGAAGTGTACATTATAAGTACTGCAGGTGAGAAGAAACCAGATTGCAAAAATATCTGTGATTCAGAGAATTCCAAATGTGCGGACAGTTCAAGCGAAAGTGAGTTGTGTTCTGTCAAAGAAGTTGAAAGAATTCCAAAACAAAAAGAGAAGGAAGACGTGACATTCCAGTTCTCTCAGAACACTAGCAGAGTTGCGCCTAGGTATAGTGCCGCTGAATCGCCTTTGATGGATAATTCTACCAGTGGTCAGCCTGTGCTAAATAATAGTGAACCTTTTATGAACTGTTCATCTGAAAGGCAGTTGTCTAATTATCAAACAGAGATGAATGCCACAGAAGCAGCTGATCATGAGAACTTTGAATTCATAGGTCAATGGAATAAACACTCGGGTATGCTACATGAGCGCGAGAGCCCGGAATCGGAGAGTGGGAGTGCTAGTACATCATCTGATGACATCAAACCAAGGTCTGAAGATTACGATGCAGGTGGCTCTCAGGATGATGATGGTTCAAATGAAAGGGGAATCTCTAAGTGTAGCACAATGCGGTGCCATGATTTTCTTGGTAGAAGCAGTAGTGACACAAGTACCCCTGAAGAATTGAAGGGTTATGATGGTAGCTTAAGAGTTGATGTAAAATTGAAGAAAGACAATACAGAGTTATTCCGAGTCAATTCCACCAGCGATGATGAAGGACCTCAAAAAAGAATGGAACCTTGGCTGCAAAGGGATGTGCCCAAACATAGTTCTCATCACACAACAGTTTGCAGCAGTGTGCAGTTTTCTCAGGAAATCGAACACCTATCTTCATCAGCTGATGAAACTGAAGATGAGCGATCAGAGACTGAAAGCACTGGCCTCAAAGTTCCAGAAGAAGTTGTCACTCAGCCCTTTCAAGGCATTGTTAATTTAGCTTTCGATGATGTTGCTGAAATGGAGGGTGACTCCCAGCAAGCTACTGGAAATAAAAGTTTTAAGAGGTCTGTCCTCCTCTCTGTGGATGAGTGTGAAGAACTGGGATCCGATGAAGGAGATGGTCATACTTTACACATGCGCAAACCTGCATCACGAACGTCATTGGATGTGTTTGAGAGAAACGGTACTGAGAACTGTTCTGGATGCTCCCGTGACCATGACCCAAGGTCCATGGAGGGCAAATCAGAATGTGCTTCTTTGACTGTTAATCAACCAACAAGTGATATAAAGTCTGCTGATGGGGAATTTGAAGAGTCTGATGCATGTAAAGGCTACTACAAATCCACAGAATGTGAAATTAAGTCTCAGACAAGACCATGCCATTTGGATCTGTATACTGAATTGCCTTCTGATACACAAAGGTTTTGCTGTACTAAAACTGGTAATGCATGTAAGAGTCAGTTTCTTGACTACCAAAGCAGAGACCACCATGTACCATCTACTGAAAGCTCCAACACTGCTTTATCTGCAGGTAATGAACATTAGCTATCACACAATAGAGTTGTATTACTTACTTTATAGTGCAGATTTTTTGTGACCTGCCATGCTGACCTTTTAAGGCTTTAGTAGTTTAAGCCACTGACACAGAATAAGTCTGAAGATCGGGCGTTCTGACTACATGCTTGTTTTCGGGTCAGTGGCTCAAAATGTATTGAATCTGAGACTGCTAGCATTTTTAAAGGTCAGCGATGGCAGCCTACAAGTTTATCAGTATATGTCTCCTTTTATTGACTTAGTTAATGTTCTATGTCAAGTTGTAGTGGTGAATTATTCACAACACCAAAACTTACAATAAATCATTTTTCAACCTAATCTTAATTGCACTTTAGGAAGGATTTTACAGACTTTTTTTTTTTTTTTTTTTTCTAAAGCAGAAAATTGAACTGTGAAAGGCCTGCTTCTGTAGCAACAATAAAACTGAATTAATTATTTTGCATGATGGAATAGATAAAGTGAAAGTATTATGGTACATATAAAACTTTCCTCCTGCAATATTTATATGTATATCAGAATGGCTGAACATGAATTAAGATGGCCTAAAAGATCACAAAGATTTGAGACTCGTTTAATGTCTACAAATGTTCATATTAAAGGATAAGTCCACCCTAACACTAAAATCACTACATCTACAGACATCCACAATATAAGCCTAACCTATCTAGCCCTATAAAGAAGAAATCAGTATACATACCTTTTTTTTTAAGCCGATCCAGTTTCCAGCAGCAGCGCTCTGCAGAGGACATAGCCGTCAACGGCTGTGAAATGAATGGGGAGTGATGTCACCCATAGATTTACTATAGGGCTTCCGTAGTCAGCTGTGTCCTCTGCACCCACCTCCACAGCAAAGCCGCAGCTGACAGCTCAGCGTAGGATCGGATTGGATCGGCTTCAAAAATGTTATGTATATTGATTTCTTCTTTGCAGGGCTAGATAGGTTAGTGTTAGATCGTGGATGTCTGTAGATGTAGATATTTTAGTGTTGGGGTGCACTTATCCTTTAATAGTTCTAACCATTATAGTGCCCTATTCTGTAGGCTTTTAATCTTTAACCACTTGCTTACCGAGCACTTAAACCCCCCTCCTATCCAGACCAATTTTTAGCTTTCAGCGCTAACGCATTTTGAATGACAATTGCGCGGTCATACAACGCTGTACCCAAATGAAATTTTTATCATTTTTTCCCACAAATAGAGCTTTCTTTTAGTGGTATTTGATCACCTCTGCGGTTTTTACTTTTTGTTAAAAAAAATTTAAAAACCTGAATTTTTTTAAAAAAAAAAAATTTTTTTTTTTATATTTTGTTATAAAAAAATTTTAACGGGTAATTTTTCTCCTTCATTGATGTACGTTGATGAGGCGGCAGTGATGGGCACTGATAGGTGGCAGTGATGGGCACTGATGGGTGGCAGTGATGGGCACTGATGGGTGGCAGTGATGGGCAGCACTGACAGGTGGCACTGATTGGCACTACAGGTGGGCATTGGTAGGTGGCACTTGTGAGCATTGATAGGTGGCACTTGTTGGCATTGATAGGTGGCACTGTGGGCACTGTTAGGTGGCACTGTGGGCACTGTTAGGTGGCACTGTGGGCACTTTTGGGTGGCACTGATGAGAATGTTTTGTGCTCTTACCTTGGGACTGATGTCCCTGGCATCTGAGCCGGTGATCGGCTTTTTTCTCTACTCGCGCTGTCAGCGCGAGTAAAAAAAAAAACGATTACCGATCTTCCTGTTTACATCATGTGATCAGCTGTCATTGGCTGACAGCTGATCACATGGTAAGGGGCCGGGACCGGCCCCTTACTCAGATCGGTGATCAGCCGAGTCTCAGTGACTCGGTGATCACACCGCGCCCGGCGCGCGCCCTGCAGGGCGCGCGCAGGGAGCGTGCACAGGGGAGGCCGTCATATGACGGCCTCCCGGGAATGTAGGTCCGCGCTGTGGCCGTCATTCGGCCATAGCGCGGATGTCAAGTGGTTAAAATCAAATTTGTCATATTCTTTTTGTACATTGTAAAGCAGGTTTCCCTTATGCCTTTACAGTTTGTGTTTTGGGAATTCGGGTCCATTTTGCCAACTAAAATATATTGGGGATTACAACAGATAAAGACGCTTTCACCTTGCCCATTCAGGCAACGGTGACAGTGTCTTTGTATGGGTACCCACCCACTGACACCTTGCCAGCACCAGCAGTCATTCACTAGGTCCAAGTACTGTCAAATGACAGAAGGCATGACATCACCGCTCCCTCTAGCAACACTGAGAAATTGAGTGCTGGTTGCTGTTGGGAAATTCTGGAAAGGTAGATATAAGGGTTGGGGGAGCTGCTTTGCGAAGACACACTCACTTTGCCATGAAGTCACAAGGGCACTGGGGTTGATTTACTAAAACTGGAGAATGCAAAACTGGTGCAGCTGTGCATAGAAACCAATCACCCTCCAGGGTTTGTTTTTTTTTTTGTTTTGTTTTTTTTTGTTGCTAAAGCTTAATTAAACAAGCTAAAGTTGGAAGCTGATTGGCTACCGTGCACAAACACACCAGATTTTGCACTCTGCAGTTTTTGTAAATCAACTCCCTTTAAATGGCATCAAGTGTATTTATCTGATTTTCTTTTTGAAATGTGTTCAGCCTGCATATTAATATAATTTGTCTATTTATTATTTTCACTTTATGCATCCCATCTTTCGATGTATACTTTATATGTAGAAACTGTTTATCACTCAGTTATTTTTGCTTCTGGAAAGACAACCAAAAATTCACAGCCTACCAATAGCCTATATTTAGCTGAGTTGTCTTTAAATTAGTACATGCAAACTCTGATCCAAATCTCCATATAGCTCTGTGTGCAGGCAGTGCTTACCTCGTTCCTTCCCACATACTCCCACTATCCTGATGAGCTAGAAGCTTTATCACTGAGAATTCACTTGCAGTAGAAACTCGTATAGCAAGCCATTGTCAGACTTTGCAGCAGCATCCTCAAAGTTTAAATCCAGTATTTATCCACTTTAAAATCTTAATATGTAATTACATTTTTTAATTAAAGAGTAATTTATTAGTTTAATTTAGATTTCTACTATGACTTGGCTTTATTTTTTACCAGAGCTGTTTTAGTTATACCTAGTATAAAATACATACAATAGGTATAATAATGCAGAAATGTACATTATTGTAAGTGTAATTTTTATTGTCACACAAACTAGAGCCATGGCAGAATACCGACATTATTAAAGGGGCTTTCATAATTGCAAATAATGCAAACTTTTTTTTATTTTTTTATTTTTTATTGTAGCTCTCTCTTCTAATTAGTCTTTTGCCAACAGTGGCTCTAAATGTAGTTCAGTGAAAGTTGACTAAATGAAGAGAGCTTTAATTCAGGGATGGACAGATAAAAGGGTCAGTCCACATTAAAACATTTGTTTGGGGTTGAAGCTGTTTGAATCACGATTGACTTTTTGTCTCTCTCCAAAATTCAGTTGGCAAGAGCCTGTACCAAAGTTACTAGGTTCACCCATCTATTGAAGTCATTACAAAGGCTTCCTATCTTTTATCAGAAGGTAAAGGCTTCACTGGCATAGGTTTTCTGGCGGGGATGCATTTGCCAATGGAGTCCCTGAGATTTAAGAAGTCAATGGTTTCCTCAGCCTCCAGCATCTACTTGTGATTGAATTATGTTGGGCTAACCCTTTCATACAGAATTCTGGTGTCATCACATACTGTATAGATGCCAGAAAGCATGTCCTTGACCAATTTTTTGTTAATTATGGCCTACTGCAAAAGAGTTTACACCTACATATAAATTTTGCAGCAAGAGCTCTCCCCCAAATAGAGAGCAGCTCCCCTACAAATGCTCACTGCCAGATAGGTAGAGGGTGTCATAGGCTATGATAAAACTTTTTAATCTAAACACAAAACTAATGGAAAGAGATGCAACCCTTTTATATTATTCTATGTCTGATTTGAAATGGCTTCTCAAATAACCCATTTTCTGTATCAGAAATTTCAGAAGTTTGCTTCTTAGGGCGATCTGATGCTTGACTTGAATTTCTAAACAGTGATCTGTTCCACATTACTGTCTAGAAATATATATGTTTGTGAAATGTCTGTGTACCACAGTGTTTAATGATTGTACGTTCGTCTTCGTTGACTTTGGGGGGAGAGCATAACTATTTTACAATGTACAGTATTATGAATTATTTCAGGAAACATAGATGATAATGACTCATTGGCCCAAACCTGCATGTATGATCATCGTCCTCCAAAGTCCCTTTCTCCTATATATGAGATGGATCCTGGCGAAGGAATTGAGCAGAGACTGAAGACTGAAGCTAGAATAATGGATATTGAAATTGAAGATCAGCAGTTTGTAGAGAGGGACTGGACACTATTAAGACAGCTGCTAGCTGATCATGGATCAGATGTTGATATCATAAACTCCGTCCCTGAGGATCTCAGCCTAGCACAGTATCTAATCAATCAGACCTTGCTCTTAGCTAGAGAGAATTCTAAATCTCAGGGCAAAGCATGGGGGGATTTGTCATCTCCGTTTGAAGATTCTACAAGCATCACAGTGACTAGTTACTCTCCTGATGAGTGTTCATCCCCCCATGGAGAATGGACTATCCTTGAATTAGAAACCCATCACTAGATTACATTGTTTTCACTGTTTTTGATCCAACAATCTTTCCAGGGTTTGTTACAGGTAACAGCTGAATGTTGTAATATCCAATCAAATCATTTATATGATGAAGCTGTTTATAAGTAACTTATAGCCATTTAAATAAATCCTACAGCTGTACAATGAATTTTACGTACAGCTTGTACTGGCCTATGTGTTTCTCTTTACAATATATATAAATCAATAATGCAAATTCTTTTACTAGAGTGTATATAAGCTATATATATATATATATATATATATATATATATATATATATGAGAAAAACAACAAAACGCTACATATAAACTTAAATCTCATATTTCTAGCAAGTATCCTGGCTTTGTTTTCTTCCAGCTGACACAGCTCACTTATTTACAGATGACAATAGTTGGGTTAAAAACAGTCTGTGCCAAGGGCACATTTTTTACTTGCCAAGTTTGTATCACATTGGTCAAGCAAGACTTGGGCATGCCATTTGTGTGTGATACTTGATAAGAGACTGTCTTGAGAAAATTCTAATTTGTATTAATGCTGTGTTTTCAAAATTTGATAATTGGTCTTTGCTTCTCAGAGCCAAAATGTAAATAAAATGGAATTGATATTACCACTCTTTGTAGTGTCTGTGTGTATTTTTCAATTTCTTTACTTTGAAAACTGTTTAAACCAAAACTTCCCGTTTAAAGTAGTTGCAAAGGCTAAAGGTTTTTTAACTTAATGCATTCTCTGCATTAGGTAAAAAAAAAAAAAAAAAAACTTCTATTGTCAGCTCCCCGCATACTTACCTAAGCCCAATCTTGCGCTGTGCCCGAGAGCAGCACTTCTCTCTCTCCCTCTCCACTGGACTCTGAGAGCAGCATGGAGAAGAGGAGGAGCCCAAGGTGCTGGAGGGTGACTCCAGAAGAGGAACATTGCACAAATCAGGTATGACATGTTGGTTATAAAAAGAAAAATACTTTACAGTCACTTACATTTTGGATAGGGTAGGGAATTGTTACACCTGTCTTTTTTTTTTTTTTTTTCTGTCTGTCCTCCATTGAGGATATTTGCTATTTTACTTCTTGTCCTGGGGCTGCAGCAGGTGAAAGGATATCTTCCCTAAATGAAGGGAAATTCCTTTCCTAGACAGTTGCCACCAGAACAGGTGTTCCCATTGCAAAATGTTGACCTTTTTTCTGTTTCGGTGACAACTGCAAAATTTGATTCCCTTTTCACTTTCTATTTAGTGGATAGTGATCACCAGGACAAATAAACCAGTTACATAGTTATAGTTGCATAGTAGATGAGGTTGAAAAAAGACACAAGTCCATCAAGTCCAACCTACGTGTGTGATTTTATGTCAGTATTACATTGTATATCCCTGTATGTTGCGGTCATTCAGGTGCTTCTCTAATAGTTTCTTGAAACTACCGATGCTCCCCATTGAAATCACTGCCTGTGGAAGGGAATTCCATATCCTTGCTGCTCTTACAGTAAAGAACCCTCTGCACAGTTTAAGGTTAAACCTCTTTTCTTCTAATTTTAATGAGTGGCCACGTGTCTTATTAAACTCACTTATGCGGAAAAGTTTTATCCCTATTGTGGGGTCACCAGTACGGTATTTGTAAATTGAAATTATATTCCCTCTCAAGCGTCTTTCTCCAGTGAGAATAAGTTCAGTGCTCGTAACCTTTCTTCATAACTAATATTATCCAGTCCCTTTTATTGATTTTAAAAAAAGGTATCAATAACTGTTAGCGCAAAAAACGGTGCAACCAAGACCGAATGCATTCTATAAGCCGTTCATAATCAGTTAGCCCATAGAGTAAGATGGTGGGGTATAAAAGGCAGCTGCTGTCCTTCATAGGGAGCCAACTCTGTATGCAGACAATGGGAGAGAAAAAACAGGAATCGCCACCTAAGTGCAGTATTAAAATCACAATTTAATGGCAAGGTACTTAAAATCACTTGCAAGAGAGAAGTAAATAACAGGCTCGTCTGTTCCCAGTAGTCCAGGGGGCTTCCAGTGTCCGGAATCAGCTCTGTACGTGGCTGTGTGTTTGTAGTATCCTCCACGAGTCCTGTGGCCACCAGGAAGGCATCCGGAACCAGCGCGGAATGCACAGAAATGACGTCACGGACAGCGGGGCTACATCCGGAGGAACAGTGTTGTGGAAGGAGATAGACCGGCTACATGCTCGGAGCATCAGCTCCTTCTACAGGCCTCGAAGGAACTGATGCTCTGAGCGCGTAGCTTATCTGTCCATCTCCTTCCACCACACTGTTCCTCCGGATGTATCCCCGCTGTCCGTGATATTATTTTGGTGCATTCCGCGCTGGTTCCAGATGCCTTCCTGGTGGCCACAGGACGCACTGAGGATTCTACAAACACAGCCACGTACAGAGCCGATTCCAGACACTGGAAGCCCCCTGGACTACCAGGAACAGATGAGCCTGTTACTTACTTCTCTCTTGCAAGTGATTTTAAGTACCTTGCCATTAAATAATGACTTTAACACTGCACTTAGGTGGCGCTTCCTGTTTTTTCTTTCCTTTATTATTTTTGTTGCCCTTCTCTGTACTCGCTCCATTTCCCGCACATCCTTCCTGAGGACTAGTGCCCAGAACTGGACAGCATACTCCAGGTGCGGCCAGACCAGAGTCTTGTAGAGTGGGAGAATTACCGCCTTATCTCTTGAGTTAAACCCCCTTTTTAATGCATGCCAATATTCTGTTTGTGAATCCCTCCAAGGTTACAAACCACAATAAAAAGCCCGCTGGGAAGCTAACCTTTCCCCAAAGCTAAAACATGCTTTGGGTTTAGGTGCACTTTAGGTCTTTTAGGTTAATGGCGATAAGTTCTAGAACAGCTGCAAAAATGCTGCTTGGTGCCTGAGAGGAGACCATTTGCCAGGTCTATTACGGCATGGAGGGTGGAGATCTTGGGCATCGATTTTCATAAAAATGGAAACTGGCACAGGAATTTTGGGATAGGGTTTGGGTCTGTGAGAAAGGCAAATACAGGGAGCTTATGGTGGCAGCAATGCATCAGATGTGTTCCTCCACTTGGTATAGGCAAAGTACAGGTTCATGTTAAGGTGATAGTGGTCATAATGGCAAAAATAAATTCCATAAATTATTCAGTCTGCCACAAACATTAACAAAGCACTTTTTTTTTTTTTTTAACATGATCCTGCTGTTATTTTTTAACTTCCTTTTTAACAGACCAAGCTGTGCAGCAAAAGAGAAACAAAATAAGTGTAGCGCTAAAAAAGTTTAAGATGTCCAATGTCAAGGCAATGAACCAACAGT
Source organism: Lithobates septentrionalis (assembly GCA_037952835.1). Classification (NCBI taxonomy): domain Eukaryota; kingdom Metazoa; phylum Chordata; class Amphibia; order Anura; family Ranidae; genus Lithobates; species Lithobates septentrionalis. The sequence goes on along the minus strand of JBBDGP010000957.1, from coordinate 1,974,926 downwards.
TCCAGGTGTAGAATGTGGGAGAAGATCCTAATGGACCCAAAGGGGCATACGCCGAGTTGGGTCAGACAAAGCTTGGGTGGTGAGTGGTTGTAGATATCCTGCATATATCCTGTTGGCCGTGTTAGCTGCTTGTTTGTGTTTTTAGGGCAGCGCAGAATTACTTGGTACATTTTTCCTTGTGCAGCAAAAGAGGCAGTCAGAGGGTTTGGAGAATCCATTTAACACTAACACTGCTTGCAAATGGTCAGTTTTTATTCATTTTAGTTTTCTAACCATTTTACCAGGTTTTAAACTATTTTGTAACGGCTTAAAAAGTGTTCGAGTAAGGATTATATTTTTTTTTAGTCACTTATTTAAAGTCCATCTAAAGCCTGATACACACATCGAAAGTCGGCTAACTCTACAGGAACCAGCCGACTTTCAACACATGTGCACTGCTGTCTGTTCAACAGAAGCCAATCGAACGACCAGCTTCTTTCATACGGTCTTGCTGGAAAACCATCCAATGGCTGCAAGTGCTGATCGGTGTATTCTGGAAGGTGGGGAGGTGGAGAGATCTCTGCTTTACACATCGATCCTGTATTTTTTTTTTTTTGTTCTAAAAAAAAAAAAACTGAACGTATTTACGCAGCTTAAATCCACTAGTCTACCTAACACTACCCTCTTTCTACAGTTCTTTCCAAGAGGTGTCTGTGTTCCTCTTCCATCGATAGGAGTCACCCTAAGGCCTCGTTCATAGGTGTAGTTAAGCGTACACCCATGTGAGGGCCACGTTGCGCCTGTACGGGATGCACGGGTTTTTTGCATACAGGCAGTCCCAATTAGGAAGCTGCAGCTGCTCCCAATTTGGCATCCATGTGGCTGCGTGCAGCTGCCAGTCCCAGTCCCTGAATGCACAGACTATGTTCATGTTTCCAAAAGTTCGACAGACCTAGAAATGAAACATGTTTCAAATCTTTTCGACGGACTCGAGTCCGGTCAAAAAGTCCGCTCATCTGTATGCTAGTTCGGACGAAAACCGACGCTAGGGCAGCTACTGGCTATGAACTTCCTTGTTTTAGTCCGGTCGTACGTCATCACATACAAATCCGTCAGACTTTGGTTGATCGTGTGTAGGCAAGTCCGTTCATTCGGAAAGTCCGCCGGACAAAGTCTGCCGTAAAGTCCGGTCGTGTGTACGCAGCATAGGACATTGAAAGACTGACAATCACAGGCATGACTCCTAGAGGCAGAGGCATGATGGGATTTGTAGTTTCACCACAGCTGGAGTGCAGAGGTTGCCTACCCCTGATGAGGATTGGTAAGCAAGCTACAATAGAGTACCTTTTTTGAGTTTAGATACAGTTTAACATAATGAAGTCAGAAACATGAAATTAGATTCTTCCTTTTGCTCTTTGGTAAGGCTGATTATGAAACCCATAGAATGTGTCTGAGAGAAATATAAGAAAGCGGCAACTGCCAGTGTCCTCTCAAATAGGTATCAGTATTTTGATGGAGGATTTGGGGGGAGGCAAGCCTCATTAAATGGGGTATAAATAAATCTGATTAGAACATTGAGAAACCATGACCTGTAGTAAATTGTGTGCTGTACTTGCTCTTAGTTTGAAGTTCTCAGTTGCAAAAATCTTGTTGACCTTTAGGTTCACATTTGGGTGATTTGGAATCATGGGCAGAATCTGTGTTATTTTGCTGTGATTGTCGCACAACAAAATGCGTGTGTAAAAAATATGCCTGGCTCAGGGGCAAAATGTGGTCCCCGTGTTTCATTGGCGTGACTAAATTAGGCTTTTCAAATTGTGAGCGGGATCCTGCATTCCCGCTACATGATATGTGAACAGGGCCTTACTGAATAAAGTAACCCTTCGCTAACAGATTTCTGCTTCACTAATTAAGATTATTTGATCAGTTGGCAATTATTTCTGGAAATATTACTAGTAGGTGTAAAGCCATTATGAGTCCTTGAGTATAATTTGAGCTGGATGCAAAAAGCTGGGGATACACAAGTATAAATAATGATATTTGAAGCGCTTCACAATGTGCATGAAAATGAATATATAAGAATAAATATAAATAGTCAAATAAATCCAGCGGTGAGTAAAAATTCCTAAAAAATCCAGCAATCAAAATAGTGTAAAATTATAAAAAATTAGTGACACCAAATGTTTAAAAAATTCACATAAAAAATCCACATAAAAATAAATATATAGGGATGTATTCAGAAGGTTCAATTATACAGGTGTAGAATCCTGATTGGTACTATCAATGAGCACCTTAATTAAGCAAGTGTTTTTAAACAGCTTTGCTAGTGATCAAAAGCTCTATACCAATCAGGATTCTACACCTGTATAATTGAACCTTCTGAATACATCCCTATATATTTATTTTTATGTGGATTTTTTATGTGAATTTTTTAAACATTTGATGTCACTAATTTTTTATAATTTTACACTATTTTGATTGCTGGATTTTTTAGGAATTTTTACTCACCGCTGGATTTATTTGACTATTTATATTTATTCTTATATATTCATTTTCATGCACATTGTGAAGCGCTTCAAATATCATTATTTATTCTTTTTAAGTGACTCTGAAAACACTCTTTTGATAGCAGCCTCACTTGGTTTTATGTGTAATTATCAGCTATTTAGCATCACAGCGCTTTGTGTTTTATATATATTTGATACACAAGTATAGCCTATTTTGTTCTTGCAGCTGGAGGGGGGGTTCTCCTCTCCCCCCAAATGGGGAAACAGTGCCAGGGGATACATTTGTAAACGGTGTGTTATACTAAAAATTAACTACTCAGTACCCCCTCCTCCCGTTCGCCCCATCCCCCCCCCCCGTGGGGTGGCGTTTTTTAATAAGGAAAGATTTACTTGCCGTTGTAAAGCGCTTCCTTAGAGGGCAGACATGCTGCATGGCGGCTGCGGCTTCCCCTCCTCCTTCTGGCTGTGTCCAAAGCCATGTAACACGAGGCTAACAAGTTTCATTGCGGAGGGAGGGCGGGAAAGGGCGTGGCCTAAAGACGGCACCGTTTGCGGACTCTGCGTCCTTAGAAAACACACGCAATGTTTCATATTCCCATCGCACATGTTCCTGGTATAAGCTCTAAAGGTTGGGTGCTGCAGCAACAACCAGCTGGATACTGGTTCAAGTCACAATGTAGATACTTACCAGCACACCAAGGATCAGCACACGGTGGCGTCCAAACGGTTTAGTTTATTGCATGATCACAACACAAAAAGGTGCAACGTTTGCGAGTCACGCAGGACCCCTTCCTCAGGCATGTAATGGTCACATGCCTGATGAAGGGGTTCTGCGTGACTCCAAAACGTTGCACCTTTTTGTGTTGTGATCATGCAATAAACTAAACCGTTTGGACGCCACCGTGTGCTGGCAAGTATCTACATTGTCACTTAGAAAGCACACAGCGCACTATCAATCAAGTTCTCACCTGAGAGGCCTAAAAGCAATGCTCTGAGACACAAAGCTGTCTACCAGGGCAGCTGAAACAATGCTGCTAAAGGACACAGGAACACGTGAAGGAGTTTACGCAGGCATTTTTAGTACAGGAAAAGACATCACTGTTTTTTCCTGCTATTGTTCAACAAGTAAGAACAGTTTTTAGAGTACCTCTGCTTTGTTTTTCGCACTATGGCTTCTAAGGCTACCACTAAGACACCCAAGGTTCCACCCCCAGGCGCTGGGAACTCCAGCCATGCCTCCACACTGTCATCCTCTCCAGAGATACCAGATATGGCAAGCCAGGGTGAGTTTTTGGAACCAATTGGTGGTTCAACTGCTTCTCACACTTCAGCCCCTGTATACGTGACTGAAGATACATTTTCCTCTGCCTTGCAGAGCTTAGAAGGTAGATTAGCGGCTTTAATCGCATCCTCCATCCAAGGAATCCCACTCCAAACCCTTTATTAAGGGAACAATGGGGACAAGATGAGGTGTTAAACCCAATTGAGCATCTCTGGAGAGACCTAAAAATGGCTGTCCACCAACGTTTACCATCCAACCTGACAGAACTGTAGAGGATCTGCAAGGAGGAATGGCAGAGGATCCCCAAATCCAGGTGTGAAAAACTTGATGCATCTTTCCCAAAAAGAATCATGGCTGTATTAGATCAAAAGGGGGCTTCTACTAAATACTAAGAAAAGGGTCTGAATACTTAGGACCATGTGATATTTCAGTTTTTCTTTTTTAATAAATCTGCAAAAATGTCACCAATTCTGTGTTTGTCTGTTAATATGGGGTGCTGTGTGTACATTAATGAGGAAAAAAATTAACTTAAATGATTTTAGCAAATGGCTGCAATATAACAGAGTGAAAAATTTAAGGGGGTCTGAATACTTTCCTTCCCTCCCCTGCGCTGCTATCAATCTATCCAATCAAGAGCCGAGAACCACAGGCAGAGAGGGTGAGCGTGTCTCCGCTGAGGGAATGAACGTGCTCATGTGAGTAAAACGGGGGGCTGGTCAGTGTCAGTTTTTTCACCTTAATTAAGGTGAAAAAACACGAGGGTTTACAACCCCTTTAATGTTTATAATTTTATTTCACACAACTTTCACCCGGGATTGTGAATTGAATCAGATTAGAAAAACACATGAAGCTGGTGTGCAAACAATTTATAAAGGAACCCTTTAATCGTTTACGACTGCCCCATGTACATCTACTGCAGCAGGGTGGCTGCTGTGTGCTGAATCATGTATCTGGTACATGATCGGCACTTCCGCATAAGGCACGTGCCCGCCGCCCCGGCTGCGCTAATGATTTTTTACAGCACAAGACAATCAGCGGGTCTTGGCCTATGATTGCCAGGACCCACTAATCAGCTTCGTCATTCATATAAGGGAGCTCTGTGTTGTAAATGCTGAGCTCTGTACATGGACGGGCGATCCTGCTGTTTTTTTTTTTTTTTATTATTATTATTATTCCCTGCAAAGTAGGGAAAAAACAAACAAACAAGAGCACTTAGTAAAAGCAGCACATATCCCACATCTTACACATTGTGCACAGTTAACCTGTTGATCACCCCTAGATACTAACCCTTTCCCAGCCAGTGTAATTCGTGCAGTGACAGTGTATAGTATTAGCACTAATCACTGTATTCGTGTCGCTCTTGGTGTACCCCCCCAACCAGCATTAGATAGTGTCAGATTGGCCGCCACACTATCACAGTCCCACTATAAGTCACTGATGACCGCCATTTCTAGTATAAAAAATAAAATGAATAAAAATTCCAGTATATTATACCATAGTTTGTAGATGCGTTAACTTTCACATAAACCAAATAATGTACACTTATTGGGATTTTTTTTTTTTTACCAAAGCAGTAGCAGCAGCATGTAGCAGAAATCATGTTGGCTTAAATGCATGAAGAATTTTTTTTTTTTTATTATTTGATATGTCTTATATCAGAATTTATTATTGTATTTTTTTTCAACATTTTTCGGTCTTTTTCATTTATATAGTATAAAAACCCAGCGGTGATCAAATACCACCAAAAGAAAGCTCTATTTGTGTGACAAAATTATATAAATTTCATTTGCGTACAGTGTTGTGTGAAAGCTCAATTGACAAGTAAATTGGCGCAGTGCGAAAAAGCAAAAAATGGCCTGGTCATGAAGGGAGTAAAACCTTCCAGAGGTCATGTGGTTAAAGTGGAGGTAAATCCTAGCCAAGTTACATTTTGTTTGCTTAAGAACAGTGTATCATAAGCAGTTGACATATTTTAAAATTCCCCCTTTTTTTCATCATTTGTTGCATCTCAGTGCTTCTGCTCTCATGCAGCCACATTTTGTCAATAGGCATGTGCTTCCAGCAATGACTGCATGGTGGTACTTAGAGCGGCTTTCCTAATTTGTGATAACAGTTTGACTATACCTGCGTACTGTGTGCTTAAAAAGCCATTTGTGCCAGGGTTAGGACGCATGAGCACTATTGGAAGACCAGGAATAGTATAACGGAAAGTGCCTGAACACTGACTTTCATGGCAGTATCAACAGGTATTTCAGGCACTAAAAGTAACAATCAGAATAGGATTTTTTATTTTTTGTCTAATTTCTAGTGCAGTGCAGAAGCTGCAAAATGTAATGGAAATGTATGCTGAAGTAGAAGATTCGGTGTGCCAAAGTTTGGGGGGTTTCCTGGATGCACAAAAGGCTGTAACCAAACACAAGGTGCATGCTTGTTCTCCGAGGACCATGTTTGTGTGTCAGCCCACCATGGAGGGTGGAGTCAGGATGGGGTCTGATCCAATAAATCCTGCCTTGAAGATGTCTGTTATAGTAAATAAAGGATTTGTGCCCTTGCTTGTGCTCCTCCGTTTATGATACGGAGGAGAACAGGGTGTGATAGTTTGAATGGCGGGGGAATAGCTAGTAATTTTAAATTGGGCACCATTTCCCAGAGGTTTGATGCAGATTGTGGGAAGTTCTGCTATTGCACCTGCACATCCTCCTTAATCGTCTTTTTGGTGGACTTCCCTCAACCAGCACCGGACTTCCTGGCTCCTGTCGTAAAGAGCCGCAATCTCTGGAGCTTTTCTTGGTTCAGAAGTCTATAGCGCCTGGCACAGAAGGATTCATGCTTCCCTCTCCAGTACATGAGAGCCCCCCTGGGGAGGCATTGTACTGCGCATAGCAGACCACAGGTCCAAAAAAAAAGGACATTACAAACACATTAAAAACAGTGTGTAACCCTGTATGTGGAAATGCACACTAAAAGTGGGGATTGTGGTGTGAACTAGCCCTAAATTAAAAGTACTCGTTTGCACTTGCAGCTGAGGGGCAATAAAAATAGGCTGTTGAGCCACTGTTTTACTGACTGATCCCCCTCTTAACCCCAACACGGCAGCTGGGGGATGTGATACACATGCCATGACTTTAATGGATTGCAGCAAAAAATTATACTCCATCGCTGCAACTGCTGCAAAATGTATACCCAATGGCACGTTCAGCAGGCAGTACAGCCAATGAACATAACTCATTCAATTGAAATGTGTGGGCTTTTCAGGGTTAAAATAACATATTACTAATCATCTGTTGACTGCCTTCTGAAAAGAAATCCACCACTAGTGTAAATGAGCCCAAATGTCCTATTTTGTAGCCTACCAGGCCTTAGATGTGGTGGCTACATTTGTTTTATTTTTCAGTGTTTTTTCTATTTTCAACTGGTTATCTGGCCAGTAACACAATTCCTAGGATGACAACGCTCACTGTACTCTGGAGGAGCAGTGTTGTCATGCTAGCCTGCTCTGCTGGTTTTGACTACAACCACCTGACTTCTTTTCTTTCTTCCATTACATAGAGATGTGTTGCTTTGTACAGTAATTTATAGAAGACAGCTGAGAAACTGATAACATTGTTTGTTTGACGTCATCAGTTAAGCAAGCTACAAGGATCCTGGATTTATATCAAGATCAACAGATATTTTCTGTACTTGCAAAAAATATGCATAACCTGACTAAAAGAAAACAATTGCATCGACCACATCTAGGGACTGGTTTGCTGCTATATATTACATTTTTGTTGCTCATTAGATATGCCTGGGTAACCTTTAGGGCTTATGCAAACTGGGCTTTGGAAACAGCTTTTACATGTGTTTGGCATTTTTTTTCTGCCTGTAAGCACTCCTGTTAGCCTGTGTCCATGCACACATACAGTGCACCCGGAAAGTATTCGTAGCACTTTACTTTTTCCACATTTTGTTATAGTAGAGCCTTATTCCAAAATGGATTAAAACCATTTTCTTCAAAATTCTACAAACCATACCCCATTATAACAACGTGAAAGAAGTTTGAAATCTTTCCAAATTTATTAAAAATAAACAAAAAAAAATCACATGTACATAAATATTCATAGCCTTTGCTCAATACTTTGTTGAAGCACCTTTGGCACCAATTATAGCCTTAAAGGAGAAGTCCAGCCTGAGCTCATTTGGCTGGGCCTCTAATGGATCACCTGAGTGCAATTTGTTTTGCACTCCTGTGATCCATTTTTAGCAGAGAGCGGACTAAAGTCCGCTCTCTGCTGACATCACGGATTTCAGTCCAGGCACCGCGTCATCGCGACAGTCTGGATCCGCCAGGTGCCTGGACTGACACCTGTGTCAGGCTCTCAGCGAGCCGCTGAGAGCCTGAGACGGCCCGCTCCGACCCCCTCCACAGCTCAGCGCTCCAGTGAGCGAAGAGGGAGAAGAGCAGAGAGCTGTGATTGACAGTCTGCAGCTCTCTGCGCACAGAGTTCTGAAAACCGAGTAACCGGTAGTGTTCGATCGCTCGGTGTAGAGGCACCAGGGGACAGATGCAGCATCGAACCGATACTGAATCCACCTAGGTAAGTATGAATGGGGGGAAAAAAGAAACCCATACTTGGGACTTGCTTGGCACACCTATTTTTGGGCAGTTTTTCCCATTCGTCTTTGCAGGACCTCTCAAGCTCCATCAGGTTGGATGGGAAACGTCAGTGCCATGGGTGTCCACAGGTAGGGGCAAGTGCCCCCCCATGGAATTGGGGAACGGATCAGGAGTTCCCCACTTGGTCTTTATCCTAGCGCCAGAGGCCGGCCCTGCTCGCACCTGTACACAGTTTAGCAGGGCCGGTGACAGATGGTGAGAGGAGCGGGACAGCAGAGGCATCAAGGGGTGGGTAGGATGACATCACCCGGTCTACATAGTGCGAGCGAGCGGCCCAGAAGACGGAAGCCGCGAGAAAGGAGAGCAGCAAGACGCTAGGAACAATGGGCACAATGTCCCTGGCGCCTCCCAGAGCCCGGAACTCCTGGACTCTTCAAACCTCCTCACTGCTCCCAGACCTGGAGGACAGACTGACCGGGGGGGTTCAGAGAACAAGGACGGGCAGGAAATACAAGCAGCCGGGGACTGCTCCATGTCACATCATAGATCCGATGGAAGGAACAGAGCACCTCCTGTCCTCACCCAGAATGAAAACGGGTCTTGCCAGCTGCTGGCCATCATGGACATCCTACTGGCATGCAAGGTACCATACTGAGCATTACACACACCACTGGGACATAGGGGCACTTGAGGGATTGCAGACAGGGCTAGGGGGTCCCTCTCTCTGACCCCCCATCACCCCTCTCTGTCACCCCCCCTCTCTCTCTGTCACCTATGTGTCTTTTTAACCCCCACCGGGCTTTCACACTGGAGACACAGCAGTGACTGTTTCGGGTCGATTTGCAGGCGCTATTTTTAGCGCAATAGCGCCTGCAAACCGCCCCAGTGTGAAAGGGGTCTTATAGTCTCTTGAGCCATGTATGCAGTTTCTGACCATCTCTTGCACTACATCTGCAGTCTCTGACCATGATAATGACATTGTCCAAAAGAGTCAGTACATGGGTGACCCTAAAATGATGCCGCCCCCCCCCCCCCGAAAAAAGTTCTGCGGACACCTCAGTGCACAGCCATTTTCAGATCTCTCCAGAGATGTTCAATTGGGTTCAAGTCTGGGCTCCGGCTGAGTCCCTCGGGGACATTCAGTTGTCCCATAGCCACTCCTTTGTTATCTTGGCTGTGTGCTTAGGATCGTTGTCCTGTTGGAAGATGAACCTTCGCCCCAGCCTGAGGTCCAGAGCGCTCTGGAGCAGGTTTTTATCAAGGATGTCTCACGTGAGATAAACAATTTGTTTTTTAAATGTAATGGGTAGTCTTGCGAGCAACTAAAATACAATCTGAGTAATATATGCAAGCAGCACGTAACACACTCCCAATATAAAGGTGCAAATAATGCTGTGCTAGTGATAATACATGTATCCAACCACTTAGTGTATCAATTCTCCTGTGCAAATATGAGTGCCAACATAATAACATGTGAATATACAATAATATGATACATTCATGTGTATTTCTTCTTCTAATAACAAATCCCGTCCTTGAGTGCAGTCAAATATTTAATTAATGAAAATGTCAGAAAAAAATTGTAACTTGTTGAGTCTTCACAAATTCTCCAAAATCCGTGCTTTGCATCTATTTACCTCAGTGCTCCCCCAAAGGAAATGTGATCACCTCAGAGTGTGACCTCACACTTAAGTTTGGTCAAATAAAGCTTTTTAGTCACCCCGGACTAACAGATCATGCTTTCCTCCTTGTTGCTCCATTGGTGTGCCTCCATTATGACTCGAGATAGAGATATATCTATAGATTGTGCAGCAATCCCATTTGAATTTTCTCTATATCGAAGCCTGTGGGAAGGCTTGATTGCTAAGCACAACCAACTGTGACTGATGTGCACCTCACCCCTTGGATTGCTTCTATTATATCTATAGATATATATATATCTAATGAAAAAAGAGCTCCAAATAGTGTTTATATCACTTTTTAACCGCTTGCCAACCAGCCGCCGCAGTTGGCATGGCTGGACGAAACGACTTTGCCTTTCGTCGCTTTGCCTTTTGGCCACTAGGGGCACGCGCACCGGCACCCGCGATCGCTCATGACAGAGCGAGAACCGGGATCTGTGCGTGTAAACTCACAGATCCCCGGTTCTTTCAGGGGAGTAGAGGCAGATCGTGTGTTCATACCAAGTATGAACACAGATCTCTCTCTCCTCCTAGACAACCCTTTCCCCCCAACAGTTTGAACACACACAGAGAACACAGTTAATCCCTTGATCACCCCCCCCCCCCAGTGTTTAACCCCTTCCCTGCCAATGACATTTTTTATATAGTAATCCGTGCATTTTTATAGCGCTGATCGCTGTATAATGGTCAATGGTCCCAAAAAAGTGTCCACTTTGTCCGCAATATCGCAGTCCCGATAAAAATCGCGGATCGCTGCCATTACTAGTAAATAAAAAAAAAAATTATAAAAATGCAATAAATCTATCCCCTATTTTGTAGACCCTATAATTTTTGCACAAACCAATCGATATACTCTTCTTGCGATTATCACCTTTTTTTTTTTTTTTTTTTTTTTTTTTCTCTTTTACCAAAAATATGTAAAAGAATACATATCGGCCTAAACTGAGGAAAAACATTTTTTGGATAAAAAATGTGGGATATTTATTATAGCAAAAAGTAAAATAAAATTGTCGCTCTTCTTTTGTTTATAGCGCAAAAAATAAAAAACGCAGAGGCAATCAAATACCACCAAAAGAAAGCTCTATTTGTGGGGAAAAAAAGGACGTCAATTTGGTTTGGGTACAACATCGCATGACCGTGCAATTGTCAGTTAAAGCGATGCAGTGCAAAAAAATGGCCTGGTCATTAAGCAGCCAAATCTTCCCGGGCTGAAGTGGTTAAACAACATTCAGTTTATTAAAAAATGTGCATAGAAATCACATGTAAAAGGTGCTCCAGCATATATCTTATAAAACCACGATGCTGCAGCTAGTTTGTGCCCCTCTGTGAGAGATGCAAACCCAATGTTGCCAACCCAATCTGCCCCTCCACCCCCTACGCGGAATCCCCCCCCCCCCCCCCCCCCCGGGACAAAGTAGCTGTAGCATCATGGTTTTATAATATACACTGTATACAGTGGGTGCACCTTTTAAATGTGAGTTCTATGCACATTTTTTAATAAATTGAATATTGTTTAACCGGTTCAATACAGGGCAATTTCACCCCCTTCCTTCCCAGGCCAATTTTTAGTTTTCAGCGCTGTCGCACTTTATACGTCAATTGCGCGGTTGTGCGACGTTGTACCCAAAAACGTCCTTTTTTTCCCCACAAATAGAGCTTTCTTTTGGTGGTATTTGATCGCCTCTGCGGTTTTTATTTTTTGCGCTATAAACAAAAGAAGAGCGAAAATTTTGAAAAAAACACAATATTTTTTACTTTTTGCTATAATAAATATCCCAATTTTTATTTTTTTTAAAAACTAATTTTTTCCTCAGTTTCGGCCGATACGTATTCTTCTACATATTTTTGGTAAAAAAAATCGCAATAAGCGTATATTGATTGGTTTGCGCAAAAGTTATAGCGTCTACAAAATACGGGATAGATTTATGGCGTTTTTAAAAAATATATATTTATTTTTTTTTTTTAGCGGCGATGACTATTTTTTTTCGTGACTGCGACATTATGGCGGACACTTTTGACACATTTTTGGGACCATTCACATTTATACAGCGATCAATGCTATAAAATTGCATTGATTACTGTGTAAATGTGACAGGCAGTGAAGGGGTTAACCACTAGGGGGCGGGGAGGGGTTAATATGTTTCCTAAGGAATGCTTCTAACTGTAGGGGGAGGGGACGTACAAGGGGAGGAGACCGATCAGTGTTCCTCCGTTCTGGGAACACAGATCGCTCTCCTCAGAGCTGACAGGCTGTGGATCTGTGTGTGTAAACGGTCCGCCCCGGTTAACCGGCAATCGCGGGTGCCCGGCGGACATCGCGGCCGCCGGGCACACGCACGGGTCCCGAGGAACGCGGCGCACAAGCTCCCGGCGGCGCGCGCGCGCCCCCCTAGGCGGCCGGGAATCCCAGGACGTCATATGACGTCCACCCAGGATGGGAGATCCCATCTGTGGACGTCATATGACTATACGCCGGTATTGAAGTGGTTAAAAACAATATAAGCACTATTTGGAGCTCTTTTTCTCTCATATATATATATATATATATATTGAGACATAATGGAGGCACATCAATGGAGCAATGAGGAGGAAAGCATGATCTGTTAGTCCGGGGTGACTAAAAAACTTTATTTGATCAAACTTAAACTCCTTTCACACTGAGGCAGTTTTCAGGCATTTTAACACCCGAATGCTTTCACACTGGGGCGGTGCGCTTGCGGGATGTTAGAAAAAGTCCTGCAAGCAGCATCTTTTGGGGTGGTTTGGGAGCGCTGTATACATCGCTCCCGAAATTCCCCTGCACATTGCAATAATTGGGCAGCGCTTCTAAAGCACCTGAAAAGCACTTTGGAAGCGCCGCAACACACGGGCGTTTTTAACCCCTTTGGGGTTAAAAGCGCCCCACTAGCAGCCTGGAAAGCGCCACTTAAACAGCGGTAAAGCAACGCTAAAACGAGTGGTGCTTTACTGCTAACGCACAGGCGGCCCCAGTGTGAAAGGGGTCTGAGTGTGAGGTGAGCGCATTTCTTATAGGAGAGCACTGAGGTAAATAGATACAAAGCACAGATTTTTGAGAATTTGTGAAGAATCAACAAGTTACAACTTTCTTCTGACATTTAAGTAAATATTTGACTGCACTGAAGCACAGGATTTATATTACAAGAAGAAATACACATGAATGTACCATATTATTGTATATTCACATACTATGTTGGCACTCATATTTTGCACAGGGGAATTGATGTTTGTTTTGAGATCAGCAATTGTTTTCTTTGTACTTTGTGCCCCTGCAAAGACCTACTTTAGAAAAATGCACATTTCTGCAGATGGTGCGATCATGACCAAAATTATTCTATGCAAGTCAAATGTGCGTTCCTCCCCTCCCCCAACAGGCTTTATGGTGTGAATGAGGCCTGACTTTAACTGTTCACACTTGTATGCTCAGTTGCTCTGTGCCCTTGTTCTGTTCTAGAAAGCACATGAGCTTTTTTCCCCAAGTGTAGTCAGACATTATTGGTTCTATAGACTTCAATGTGAACGTCTGTAAACATGTGCTATGCACCTTTTTTTGTGCCTGTAGAATTCCTCTCCTCCTATAGAACTTCTCTCCTTCCCTTCCCTTCCCTACATCAGAAAACAAACCCCTGAAGCTCAATACGGTAGATGTGCAAAAACGCCCGAAATACACCAGAAAATATTCTTCAAATTCACCAGGAATAAGCTGTGCTCAAGTGTGACTCTGCAGGATACAATATCGGCATTATTATATTCCATTATCCACTTGCAGACCACCCCATGCACATATACACTATATTACCAAAAGTATTGGGACACCTGCCTTTACACGCACATGAACTTTTAATGGGCTCTTAGTCTGTAGGGTTCAATATTGAGTTGGCCCACTCTTTGGAGCTACAACAACTTCAATTCTTCTGGGAAGGGTGTCCACAAGGTTTAGGAGTGTGTCTATGGGAATGTTTGACCATTCTTCCAGAAGTGCATTTGTGAGGTCAGGCACTGATGTGGACGAGAAGTCCTGGCTTGCAGTCTCCGCTCTAATTCATCCCAAAGGTGTTCTATCAGGTTGGGGTCAGGACTGTCAAGTTCCTCCACCCCAAACTCACTCATCCATGTCTTTATAACTTTCACACAGACTAAATAATTATCATGAATTTGGGCTTTTTGCACCTAAGAGATGTAGCAGATTACAACTTGGTATAAATTCATGAAGAAAGATTATTTGCCAAATTTTTCAACAGAAACCAAGAAAAGCGTGTTTACTTTTTATTTATTTTTTTGGGGGGGGGGGGTTCGGTCTTTTTTTCATTTATTTAGTAAAAAATAAAACCCAGTGGTAATTAAATACCACCAAAAGAAAGACTTTATTTGTGTGAACAAAATGATAACAAAAATGTAATGTATGTAACACTGTACCCAAACAAATTTTTTATCATTTTGTTCTCACAAATAGAGCTTTCTTTTGGTGGTATTTGATCACTTCTGCGGTTTTTATTTTTTGCGCAACAAATTAAAAAAAGACCAAAAATTTTGAAAAAAACAAGTTTTTTTCTTTGTTTCTGTTAAAATTTTTTGTAAATAAGTACGTTTCCTTCTTCAATGACGGGCACTGATATGGCTGCACTGACGGGCACTGATAGGTGGCACTGATAGGCGGCACTGATGGGCACTGATAGGTGGCACTGGTATGCGGCACCGATGGGCACTCGTAGGTGGCATTGATGGGTAGTTATGGGTGGCACTGATAGTTGGCACAGATAGGCACAGATGGGCACTGACAGGTGGCACTGATGACACTGATTGTTTGCAGTGATGCCCCTAAGGGTGGCATTGCTGGGCATCACTGCAACATAATGGTGCC
>JBBDGP010000957.1:1952500-1955000 GCA_037952835.1 Lithobates septentrionalis | reverse complement strand
TGTTAGTTTGTCGAGGGGGAGACTGGCTTGCATAGCGCAGGTATCCAAGCTGACCCCGAGGAAGGTGATGATGTGTGCTGGGCCGTCGACTTTGTGCTCGGCGATGGGAACATTGAGGTTTCCAAATATCACTCTGAGTCTGTCGAGGTCTCCTGGTGGCTTGCTGGGAGGTTCTATTAGTAGGAAGTCATCCAGGTAATGGATGACTTCTTGGCATTGACCCTTGTGTAACAGTATCCAAACCAGGGACTGAGCGAATGTGTCGAAGAGCCACGGACTACTCTTTGAACCGAAGGTTAGTTTTGTGGCAAAATAATATGCCTCCTTCCACTTGATGCCATGCCAGCACCAGAGGGATGGATGGATGGGCAGGAGTTTGAAGGCATCCGAGATGTCGGCTTTGGAGAGCCAGGCACCTGTACCTGCTTTGATGATTGCTTGTATTGCCATGTCGACGGAGGAATATTTTAGGGAAAACTCTTCGGAGGGGATCAGAGAATTGAGACTGGGGATGTGGGAAGAATGAGGCGCAGACAGGTCGTACACCAAACGCAATTTATTCGTGAACTTGCCCTTGACAAGCCCAATAGGGCTGACTCTCCATGTGCTGAAAGGGGGGCAAGTGAAGGGGCCTATCACGTACTCTCGATCTACCTCTGTTTGTAAGAGCTGATCTATGGCTTATTCGTCTATGGCTGCTGAGAGAAGATTGGCACATTCGTGAGTACAGTGGGGTAGTGAAATGAGGCCGGTGTGAAAGCCTACTGTGAAGCCTTGGATAAGGTAGGTGGTCAGGGAAGGGGTGGGATGTGAGGTGAGGTACAGTCCTAACCACAAGAGGTTGATCCGGCTTAGTCATGCCTTCTTGTGTTGTTTGACTTCACACGGGTTCCTTGGGTGTGCTCTTTGGCATAAGGTGCAGATGTGGAGTAGGCGGCACTGGCTGAAGTTGCAGGACCCGTAGTTGTAGTTATTACAAATGGCTGCCCCTCCCATGGTTCGGACTGGACGTCCGAATTTGTCCACCTGAGGCGTTGGAGGGAAACTCGAAGGGCCGTCTGGTCGCGGCATTGGCGCACCAGGTGGCAGTGTGGGTGGAGGACTGACAAATCGCACACAGAGGTGAGCGTAAGCCGGCAAAGTGGCGGCAGAAGAGCTCTGTGTCCATGAGACTCCAGTTTGTCGTAGTCTGGAACTGTGTGAGTCTGGCAGCGGCCTTGGCGGAAAAGGAACGGTGGTAGTCATAAAATGCGAATCCTCCATACTTGTAGCCCAAGTCTACCACTGTATGGAGATACAAGTCCAGCTCTTCCCGTCTGCTGGGGGTGGCTGAGCATAGGACGTCTCTGAGCATGCCAAAGGCCAGGGTAAATTCTGGGAGCGATAATTTGCGGTTCAATCTGGGGTCTTTGGCTTTAAGGACCACCGATATGTCGCCCCAGGAGTAGGCTTTATTTTCTGCCAGGTCGTGTACGGAAATAAGGAGAGAGGCCAGGTTGATGTCCCTGCCGTCCAAAATGTCCTTCCTGGTACTGGTTGGGACCAAATGGGAGGGGTAGACAATGGAGCTCCAGCCTGAGGTACCTGCAGGAAGGGGTGTCAAGGTTTGAGTCGCGGTTGGGTCGGGGACAGCCGTGGCCGGTCGAGCCTCCAGGAGTGCCACCCTGGTTTGGACGTCTGTAACTGAGGTCGACAAGGATGACACCATCGTGTGTAATTGTGAAATAGTTGATGCTATTGACTGAAGGGATGCCTGTTGGGTACTGGGTCCTGCTGCTGGTGGGAGAAAGAGGAGTTTGAAGAGCTCGCCTTTCCTCGCTGTGGCGGGGAAGGGGACGCCTCTGCGTCTGAGCTCTGCGGTCAGTTTGGGGATAGTCCATCCCCTAAGGGACTGCACGCTGCCGCTCTCTGAGACCAGGGAAGGTGACAGAGGGGCCGTGAAGTCTTCACTGCCGGCTTGAGACATAGTTGATCTGGTGAGGATCTCCTGTCTTGAGCTTGTATTTTTTCGGTTGACTGTAACCTATTGGGGGTGACATGAATTTCAAGTTTTTTCTTTGATCCCCTGAGTCATACTTACCCGATTTATCCTCCCATTCTTCTCTTTTTTTTTTTTTTTTTACCTGGGGAGATGTCGTCCAACCTGGTGCAGGTGGACCTACTGAACTTTGACTGACCTAGAGAAATGAAAGGTGATAATTCGTGAAGGGATTGCTAGCTAACATGAAGCTATGATTCGTATGGTGCTTACAATCTTGTGACAACGAAATGATTCGAAATGTTTGCCGTGATTTTTGAAATGACTGAACTGCATGACAAAGGTCCGGCCTGGTCGTGTCGTGACTGATGCGACCGTGAACCGGGCTCTGGAGCATGTACTGAAATGAGGCAACAGAAGAAACATTGGTGCACACCGGGACGAATCGGTGCTTGTTTCATGCATCTGGATTCGAATCGGAGCGCAGCATGAAATGAAATGAGAGAAATGTTTACCTTGACC
>JBBDGP010000957.1:1130000-1305000 GCA_037952835.1 Lithobates septentrionalis | reverse complement strand
ATCCAACCTCACTGAGCTCGAGCTGTTTTGCAAAGGAAGAATGGGCAAGAATTTCAGTCTCTCGATGTGCAAAACTGATAGACATACCCCAAGCAACTTGCAGCTGTAATCGCAGCAAAAGGTGGCTCTACAAAGTATTAACGCAAGGGGGCCGAATAATTTTGCACGCCCCACTTTTCATTTTTTTTATTAGTTAAAAAAGTTTCAAAAATCCAAAAGATTTCGTTCCACTTCACAATTGTGTCCCACTTGTTGGCGATTCTTCACAAAAAATAAAAATTTTATATCTTTATGTTCGAAGCCTGAAATGTGGCAAAAGGTTGAAAAGTTCAAGGGGGCCGAATACTTTCGCAAGGCACTGTATATGTGTGTGTATATATATATATATATGTGTGTATATATATATATATATATATATATATATATATATATATATATATATATATATATATGTGTGTGTATATATATATATATATATATATATATATATATATATATATATATATATATATATATATATATATACACATACACACATACACACACACATATATACACACACACACACAGAGTATCGCACAAAAGTGAAGTACACCCCTCACATTTTTGTAAATATGTTATCATATCTTTTCATGCGACAACACTGAAGAAATTACACTTTGCTACAATGTAAAGTAGTGAGTCTGCAGCTTGTATAACAGTTACAATTTGCTGTCCCCTCAAAATAACTCAGCACACAGCCATTTGTGTTTAAACTGCTGGCAACAAAAGTGAGTACACCCTAAAGACAGGCAGACTAAGGACAATGATTACTGGAACCAAGTCCTGTGGTCTGATGAGACCAAGATAAACTTATTTGATTCAGATAATGTCAAGCGTGTGTGGCGGCAACCAGGTGAGGAATACAAAGACAAGTGTGTCTTGTCTACAGTCAAGCATGGTGGTGGGAGTGTCATGGTCTGGGGCTGGATGAGTACTGCCGGCACTGGGGAGCTACAGTTCATTGAGGGAACCATGAATGCCAACATGTACTGTGACATGATTTGAAACAAGAGAATCTGGATGCCGCACACTGGATAAAGTTGAAAATTCTTCTTTATTGTAAAATCAGGATAATCAAAGATACAGGACAATCAGGCAGATGGTACAGACACAGCTGACGCGTTTCACACTCTAATTTGAGTGGTTACTCAGCTATGAGTAAGTACTCAAATTAGAGTGCGAAACGCATCAGCTGTGTCTGTACCATCTGCCTGATTGTCCTGTATCTTTGATGATCCTGATTTTACAATAAAGAAGAATTTTCAACTTTATTCAGTGTGCGGCATCCAGATTCTCTTGTTTCAAATCTTGCCTCAATTTGCATTTAGCCAGCACCTGGGACTCCCCTCCTCTGAAGGATCTACGTAACACACACCTGGGAGCAAGTCTACCTGAGCGGTGAATCACCTTCCATGTACTGTGACATACTGAAGCAGAGCATGATCCCCTCCTATCGGAGACTGGGCCGCAAGGCAGTATTCCAACATAACGACACCAAACACACCTCCAAGACTACCACTGCCTTGCTAAAGAAGCTGAGGGTAAAGGTGATGGACTGGCCAAGCATGTCTCCAGACCTAAACCCTACTGAGCATCTGTGGGCATCCTCAAACAGTAGGTGGAGGAGCGCAAAGCCTTTAACATCCACCGGCTCCGTGATGTCGTCATGGAGGGGTGAAAGAGGACTCCAGTGGCAACCTATGAAGCTCTGGTGAACTCCATGCCCAAGAAGGTTAAGGCAGTGCTGGAAAATAATGGTGGCCACACAAAATATTGACACTTTGGGCCCAATTTGGACATTTTAACTTAAGGGTGTACTCAGTTTTGCCAGCGGTTTAGACATTAATGGCTGTGTTTTGTTATTTTGAGGGGACAACAAAAACACTGTTGTACAAGCTGTACACGCATGACTTTACATTGTAGCAAAGTGTAATTTCTTCAGTGTTGTCACATGAAAAAGATATTTACAAAAATTTGGAGGGGTGTACTCACTTTTGTATAACACACACAGTGTAAAGTTAAAGCAGTAATAAACTCAAAAGCGAACATTTACTATATTGTAGCCTACAAATTCTTACATGTGATGGGTGCATTAGTGTTCTTTTTTAGGCCTTTCACTTGGTGATCCTGCCAGTAAGTGTTTTTCAACATAATAAACTCTCCTGCAAACATAAGAGTGTTAGGACCAACCTACCTTTGACAGGAGTGCTTACAATGATCAGCTTTTATATATTCATGTAAAACCTTTATCCCAAAAAGGAAAAAAAAAAAAACTGTTGCTGTAACTTTTTGTCTAATTGCAGTGTTAGCTGGAGTTTGGCTTCAATTTGTTAGTGTATCTAAATTTGCTAGACCATCTAACACTGGCCCTCCCTCCAGACGGACAATGCAGCTGTCCAAAGATGCCCTGTGATCCTTCATCCAGAGTGGGGGCACTAATACAGGAAGGGTGTTACTGGCAAGATCACCAGGTGAAAACAGAAGAGAAAAAGCCAAGAAAAAAAAGGAATGAAGCCAACATCCAATAGGCTGCAATATATTACATTTATTGATTTTGGGTTTCATGCCAACCTATGCCTCAATATTAATGTAGGTTCCAGTTTAAGGTACTTGACATTGTACATACATACCTACAGGTCTTTGCAATGTCAGTCCACCCAAAATAGTTATTTCAGACTGGTGGGCCGAAACTATTTTGATTTTATATGGTTTTTTACCTTTCAGGACTTTGTAAGAGTTTTTTTTCACAATTTTTTACCTTTGGGTTTTTTTCTTTTTTATTAATACAGAGATTGTAAAGTTTTTTTGGGTTTTTTTTTTTTTGCTTTTATGTTTTTTCACATTTGTGAGATATTTATATACATTGAATTATTCATAAGTTGGTGATAATTTATACTGTGAGATTTAGCACTGCTTTATAATGATTTTGAAATAAAAAAAATGACTGAACATTTTAAAATGTTAACTCCTTCCTGCTCGCAACCTGTATATTAAAGCATATCTATGGCAAAAATGTAAAATCATATTTCCACACTAAATGTTAATGCTTTACAGCCTAGTCCTATTAATCTTAAAAGTTGTTGTAAATCTCAGACATGAAATATAAACAAAGCATATCCCCTCTATAGTGTGTACTCGTCTCTGTTAAGAGCACTAAGTGTCACTTTTGTCTGATGCTTTGTTCCTCTGATATCAGCATGAATTGCTGAAAAGTTTTACAGCCACCAAAAAAAAATGGCGACATGGGAGGGGGCTCTAGCTTATTGACAGCCTCAGCCCTGTTCCTGTGAGAATCCTTCCAATTAGCTTACAGAGCTCTAACTGAGCTCTGCAGAGTAACCCCAGCTCTCCACCCCCTTTTTTTTTAACTCTAAGACAAGCTTTATATTTCAGCAATTTGATGACCTTGTTTGTTAACAATCCGACACAACAACATCCTACATGTGTTCACCATGTCTTGCGATTAGGCAGTACTGTGTCACACATTTCACAGAGCCTGCCTTCTGAACTACAGAGGTGCCGAGAGGAGGAGTTTTAGGAGGCGGAGTAAAGACGGAAATCACTGCTTGCAGACAGCAAGGTACCATGTGAAATATAGTCCTTAGAATTTTAAAGTAAACTAAATGAATAAGCAGAAGAGATTCTGTAAAGCATTCAGTAAATCCAGGAAGTTGTGGAAAGAGATGGTCAGTGGACAGGCAGCAGCACGAAAGGGGGCAGAGCAACCTGCTGAGATCTGTGCAGCTACAGCTTCTCAATTCCAGCTCTCACAACAGCTTCAGTCCCCACTGAATGCTTCATGAACACACAATCACTTTGCCATGTTTGATATAGTAATCAAATGCAGTCTAGAGGCTTCATTAAAGTGGTTATAAACGATCACCTTGTAAAACAACCTATTCAGTTTAAAATAGAAATGAAAGGCAAAACATGCATAGATCTAAAAAAAAAATACCTTTCTTTCCCCTTTTTACATATAAGTGATCACATTCCATCTGTTCTCAGATGCATAAGAGCTGGGGGGAGGAGAAGCAACAGGACACTGAGCCTTCAAGTGAAAGGCTGTGGAGGGAGGCATGTCAGGACAAGTCTGATCATTAGAGGAGAGCACACTGAGTTCCCAGCACAGCTAGGGAACTGACCACGGTGTGCTCATCTTTAGTGTGGTCAGTTTTTAATAGAAAAGTAGAGGGACTGGCAGGAACACCAGGTATTTCACACAAAGGAAGCAATACAAAGAGAACAGGATACTATTCATACAATGCATGGTACAACAGGCACATATCAGGAATATGAAATTTTGGGTTTACGTAAGACTCCAGCCTGTAGATAGCAGTGAAGCCTGAAGGTAGAAGGGTATTTTTGTTAATGTAATTGTGACATACAATGACACCATAATAAATGTGCAAGGCTTTATCCGCGTTAACAGACTTTTCTCTGCCAACTAGTACCAGAGTTGCCACTTTTTCTTCAAGCCAAACCCGATCACTTTAGCGGTGCACAGCAAAAAAATTTTTTTTTGCATACACTTTAGGATTGTAACAGACCTGGGACACCTTTGGGAATTCTAAAGAGAATAGTAATCTTGCGTGCATAGTGCCCCCCTAACACCCTAGCAGGCCCTGTTCTGAGCTACATTTCTGTCTGAATATTGTGTCCGAGTATCAGGTGGACTGAAACCCAGACACATGATACAAAACCCGAACTGTCCAGGTGAATCCCGGACAGGTGGCAACCCTAGCTAGTACCTTCATAGCACCTTCACTGGCCAAAGTGGGGGATTTCCAGGAGCAGACTACACAGCAGATTGGATTAGCATCCGTTATCTAGTTGCCATTAACTTTGTTTTTGTTTGTATCTATGATGATATTCTGTTACCGAAATGTTAAATTTAGCAAACAAATGTACGAAAAAACACAGATACAGGATTATCTATACCATGAACAGCATCGCCTTATCTGATGGTATAGGTGTGAAAGATTGACAGGATAGATAGATAGAGATATTCTATATACACACACACACACACACACATTATACATACACACTTGAATTGAGGGAGCCAAGTGTAAAACTGTTGAAATTGACCCGTTATTTTTCTAATCAGAGTCATCCTGCTGTTTATAAGGTTTCAATTTCTTAACAGTTTTGTGGTTTTGCACTGTTTCTTATTGCTGTGCCCTTGTTGTCTCCATTACAAATCATATCAACTGTGTGGAAAAGTAAAGATTCCCATTTCTCTTGCATAATTTCATTGTTAAACAAGGTCAATTTGGTTTGTTGCAGGCTGGCTAAGTGAGCTGGGGATTTTTCTGTTTTTTGACATGCATTACCTTCCATGTGTTCCTTGCTGCAAAGGCCAGTTCTAGGTTGGGGTGGTTGCCATTTGTACAATTGTTTGGAGAAACCATTCAATCAGTGGGTTTAGTTTTGCTTTAAGATTATTGGACGTTAGTGGAACTGTACTGCTCTGTGCCTACTCCCATGACATCACAACTGACATATGAAGCCTAGGAATCCAACCTCTTATTTGAATCTGACTCGCTAAACTAAGCTGTAGGATAACACAGTGGAAAAGCCAAGCCCCATGGAACTCAAATTTGTTGAAACGTTTCATTTATATGCAACTGTCTGTTCCTAATCTAGCTAATAACCCTTTATGAGGTCTGTACAGGTCATTTTCATGCTTGCCTGTGTTCAGTTTGCATAGAATACTTTTAACAAGGTCAACATTAGTAAGCAAGCATTGATTAGTTCTGAATTACTGGCAGTGCACACAGATAATGCATCATACATTTTACCTCAGAATGCCATAGTGCAGAGCAAAATAAATGCATTACACAAGGTTTCTCTGTACTGACCTCATGCAATTCATTTGACTCACCTGTCTTTGAGCACTAATGGGCCTATAAAAAACCTGTCATGTTAACCTAAAATATTTTCTGAGCCTGTTTTAATTTTAACATGGTGGTTTCTGTATTTTTAGAGCACATCTGTCATGTGCAGGTTGATCGTCTCATTTTTTTTGAAGCTTAAGCCTTCACTGCAATAGAGGAGCGTGAAACCTTGTATTCGACCACTACTCTATTCATAGATTTGTGTGCTTTTATTCTCATATATTACTTCAATGTGGGTTTTTGTTCTTGTTTTGTAAATGCTGCTGCAGCCTTTGTGAGGTATGATCAAAATTTTTTTTTAAAAAAATAGGTTTGTTCACACTTTTAAAAAGTGTTTAAGAAAAATAGGCTTTTGCTGTGACCTCTAGGTTTAGAATTCCATACTGTTTTATGAAGGCTGTGCCTCACAAAAATTTGAGTTGCCCTGCCAATGCCCCATACCGGAGTCTCATTGCATTGAATCCTAAGAAAAAACACAACAGAGCGTGTTTGTGCAGACAACAGAATTACCTGAATCTCTAGCTCTGCTATATGTTGCTGGAGCTCAGCCACAGCTGCAATACTATCTGCTTCTCGTAGTCTTACCGCCATAACTTCTTCCTTGTTCTGCAAAATATAGAAAGTAAATCAGATATTAGAGCCATGCTACATTTCTCAGACATAATATATACTCGGGAGCAATTTTATGAAAATTCACACAAAACGTATGGACTCTGGATAGAGTTTTAATACTTATTCACAGAAAAAGAAGTTCTATAAAAGTTTAACATTTAAATGCATAAATGCATACATGCTGGTTTGTAAAAACAAACACTTAGGGGGAGTTGATAATAAAATGTCCGTAATAGGGGGTCACCTTAAATATAGAGAAGTGCACCAGATGTTTTAGGTAAATAGAGGTTTTCTGGGGCACATACAAATGTGTCTAAGCTTTGACTGCTATTAGAAACAGACCCATTTTTATCCAGCTGTAGTAAACGTATTTCCCAGAGAGCACAAAAACAGAAGACAAAGTACAGTGCTCAGTATAAATGAGTACACCCCAACAGATTTGTACAGTGCTCAGTATAAAGGAGTACACCCCAACAGATTTGTACAGTGCTCAGTATAAATGAGTACACCCCAGCAGATTTGTCAGAAAACCTTTACTTTCCTTTCAGAATCAACACTTTCTATGGGACACTATACTACAAAATACTTCCACAAATGTGGGCCATTGATTGCAAACAAGATTTCTTAACCACTTGCTGACCGCCTAGCGCAGATATACTGCAGCAGAATAGCACGGGCAGGCAAAATCACGTACCCGGTACGTGATTTGCCTCCTGCAGGTGCCCAAGGCGGTCGGCATCGTTAGAGGAGCGATCCGTGCTGAGGGGGAGGCCACTCATTCGTGGCCACCCCCTCGCGATCGCTCCCAACGAATGAAAATCTTCCTCTGCTGCTGTAATGTAAACAGCGGCAGAGGAAGTGATGTCATCGCTCCTCGTGAAGCCTTTTCGTTCTGGCTTCCGAGGAGAGAAGACATCGAGTAAGTCTGCACCAATACAACACTTACAGTAGAACACTTTTCACCCCCCAGTACCCCCTGTCACAGTGACACCAATAGCAGTTTTTTTTCCTGATTACTGCATTGGTGTCATTTTGTGACAGTTATAAGTGGTAGGGCAGTTAGTGTTCGGCCCCTTTAGGTCTAGGGTACCCCCCTAACCCCTCCCTAATAAAGTTTTAACCCCTTGATCACCCCCCGTTGCCAGTGTCACTAAGCGATCGTTTTTCTGATCGCTGTATTAGTATCACAGGCGACACTGGATAGGGAGGTAAGTATTTAGGTTCGCCGTCAGCGTTTTATAGCGTCAGGGACCCCCATATACTACCTGGTAAAGGTTTTAACCCCCTGATTGCCCCCTAGTTAACCCTTTCACCAGCAATCACCGTATAACTGTTACGGGTGACGCTGGTTAGTTTAATTTTTATAGTGTCAGGGCACCCGCCGTTCATTACCTAATAAAGGCTTAACCCCCCTAATCGCCCAGGGGGTGATATGTTAGGTTTTAGGATCAGATAGGGTCTGCGTCGCCCCAGGCAGCGTCAGGTTAGTGCCAGTACCGCTAACACCCACGCATGCACCATACACCTCCCTTAGTGGTATAGTATCTGAACGGTTCAATATCTGTTCCGATCTATACTAGCGTCCCCAGCAGTTTAGGGTTCCCAAAAACGCAGTGTTAGCAGGATCAGCCCAGATACCTGCTAGCACCTGCGTTTTGCCCCTCCGCTCAGCCCAGCCCACCCAAGTGCAGTATCGATCGATCACTGTCACTTACAAAACATTAAACACACATAACTGCAGCGTTCGCAGAGTCAGGCCTGATCCCTGCGATCGCTAACAGTTTTTTTGGTAGCATTTTGATACAGTCGCTAACAGTCAGGAGCTTTTTTACCTGTGAGTCTCACTAGTGTACCACTAAATTTAGAGCCCAAAATAGCAAATCGAAGGTACACTAGTGAAGAGGCCTACACGTTTCTGAGCATGACAGATAGTGAAGAGGAAGTCACTCATCTGTCAGATTCAGGCTCAGAATAGGATCCTGTAGAGGACAGTGGCTCCATGACAGATAGCTCTGACGATAGAGTTGTGGTCCCTGCCAAGGTCAGGCGTACCAGACCCCAAACTTCTTCTGTTGATGTGCAAGAACTGCAGGTCCCTCATATGGAGCAGAGCAGTACTAGCGCCACTATTCCTTCTGGTGAACAGGCAAGCACCAGCGGCCTAGTACACCCTGGTCGAAGTTAATCCAGCACTGCAGTATCACGTGGTGACGTGGTGAGTCCCATAAGTGCAGTTCAAGCTGGTGAGGTGGCAAGCACAAGTAGTGTCCCGCTGCCACCAAGAACACGAACACAGGCCCGTCGTGCCCCTCCTGCTGCATTTGCCAATCCTAATTGGGAACCCACCACTTCTGCAGCACCCGTACTTCCCCCATTCACTGGCCAACCCGGCATTCAGGTGGAAACAGTTGATTTTACGTCACTTGATTTTTATTCGCTGTTTTTCACCGAAGATCTCTATAGATCTATTGTGGACCAAAGCAATTTGTACGCTGGTCAACACATCGCCACTATTCCCTAGTCCTCCCTTGCCAGAGATTCGAGACCAATTACGGTTTCCGAATTTAAGCTCTTTCTGGGCCTTTCCATCAACATGGGCATAACTAAAAAGAGTGAGTTGTGGTCATAATGGTCCACTGACCCAATTCACCATATGCCCTTGTTCTCTGCCTCCATGACCAGGGCACGATACGAGCAGATCTTGCGGTTCATGCACTTCAACAACAATGAACTCTGTCGTCCTCGTGGAGACCCTGGATACAATCGGCTCTACAAAATTTGGCCCCTCGTAAACCACTTCAACCGTTTTGCAGACTTGTTTACTCCCCATCAAGTTGTCTGCGTTGATGAGTCCCTGATTAAGTTTTCTGGCCGCTTGCCATTCAAACAGTACCTTCCCAGCAAGCGTGCCAGACATGGGGTCAAGATGTATAAGACAGGGCCACAGGCTATACATGTAGTTTTATGGTTTATGAGGGAAAGATAGCCATGTAGAGCCCACAAACTGCCCTGACTAAATAGGAAGCGCTGGCAAGATGGTGTGGGACTTTGTGTCACCCTAATTCGGAAAGGGGTACCACTTATATGTGGACAATTATTACATGAGCGTGCCACTTTTTAGTCACTTGTTTGATCAGCAGATTGGAGCATGTGGCACCGTGCGACCTAATCACCGGGGCTTTCCCCAGCGGCTTGTAGATTCCCGTCTTAGGCTGGGGGAGAGAGCCTGCTTCAAGTGTAACAACTTGCTTGCTATGAAGTGGGGGGATAATGAGAATGTTTTCGTTCTTACCTCCCTTCATGCAGACACGACTGTCCAAATTACTACGGCGACTGGTGTTGTGGAGAAACCCCTCTGTGTCCACTAATATAACCAAAATATGGGAGGGGCGGACCTCAACGACCAGTTGTTGGCGCCGTACCTAATTGCCCGTAAGACCAGACGCTGGTACAAGAAAGTGTCTGTTTATTTCAATTGGCTTTGCTGAACGCTCATGTGCTATACAGAGCTTCAGGACAGACTGGATCCTTCCTTAAATTTCAGGAAGAGATCGTCAGAGCCCTTCTGTTTCCAGACGGTGCTCCACCTCACCTTCCCCAACCAAATGCAGTAAGCCGGCTGCACGAGAGGCATTTTCTTAATGTTCTCCCGAGTACCCCTACCCAACTAGCCCCCCAAAAAAGATGTCGTGTCTGCAGCAAGCGCGGATATAGGCGTGACACCCGCTATTATTGTCCCTCCTGTCCTGACAATCCTGGTCTTTGCATTGGTGAATGTTTTGAATGCTACCATACACTCGTTGTTTATTAGCGTAGGGTACAGCACTGCACAGACTAGGCACACTTTCACAGGGTCTCCCAAGATGCCAACGCATTTTGAGAGACCCGAACCCAGTTAGTTACAAAAGTTCCAAAAAAAAGGTAATAAAATAAAAAAAACCACAAAAATATATGAAATAAAAAAAACGAAAATAGTTGTCGTTTTATTGTTCTCTCTCTATTCTCTCTCCATTGTTCTGCTCTTTTTTACTGTATTCTATTCTGCAATGTTTTATTGTTATTATGTTTTATCATGTTTGCTTTATAGGTATGCAATTTTTTTATACTTTACTGTGTTTTATTGTTAACCATTTTTTTGTTTTCAGGTACGCCATTCAGCTGCAGAGCGGATTTATTTAACTTGAAGGCAACAGCGTTTGCTCCCACGATACATAAAACCGTGACTCCAGCGCTGTAGGAGGTAATTTCACCACCACAGTTAATAAAAAAAAAAAAGAGCATATATGCCGAAGCATGGGGGCAGCAGGGGCGGAGGAGCGATTTGCTCCTACCTTTTGGGGCGGATGCCCCCATGCTTCGGCATATATAAACAGTGCATATATGCCCATCATTAGAAGTGGGTGGATGAAGGGAGGTATTGTAATGGTGGGCATACCCACCAATCAATCTCTTTTTCGTTCAGCCAACAGGCTGCATGAAAAAAAGGTTTACAATATATGCCCAACAAGGACCAGCAACGTACTGGTTATACCAGAATGATGCCTGCAGGTTTAGGTTCATTCTTTTCAGCCACCAATCGGCTTTCATGTAAAAGCAATCCTAGCGGCTAATTAGCCTCTAGACTGCTTTTACAAGCAGTGGGAGGGAATTCCCACCCCCCCTCCATGTTTTTCCCTGGCTCTATCCCAACAGGGAACCTGAGAATGCAGCCGGTGATTCGGCCAGCTGACCATAGAGCTGATCAGAGACCAGAATGGCTCCAATCATCTCTATGGCCTAAGAAACCGGAAGCTACGAGCATTTTATGACTTAGATTTTGCCGGATGTAAACCGCGCCATTGGGAAATTGGGAAAGCATTTTATCACACCGATCTTGGTGTGGTCAGATGCTTTGAGGGCAGAGGAGAGATCTAGGGTCTAATAGACCCCAATTTTTTAAAAAAAAAAAAAAAAAAAAAAAAAAAAAAAAAAAAAAAAAAAAAAGAGTACCTGTCACTAGTCACTACCTATTGCTATCATACGGGATATTTACATTCCCTGAGATAACAATAAAAAAAAAAATGAAAAGGAACAGTTTAAAAAGAAGATAAAAAAAAAAGCACACCCGTCCCCCTCTGCTCTCGCGGAAAGGCGAACGCAAGCGTCGGTCTGGCATGAAATGTAAACAGCAATTGCACCATGCATGTTAGGTATCACCGCGAAGGTCAGATCGAGGGCAGTATTTTTAGCAGTAGACCTCTGTAAATCTATAGTGTTAACCTGTAAAGGCTTTTAAAAATGTATTTATTTTGTCGCCACTGCACGTTTGTGCGGAATTTTAAAGCATGTCGTGTTTAATATCCATGTACTCGGCCCAAGATCATCTTTTTTAATATTACATCAAACATTTGGGCAATATAGTGTGTTTTAGTGCATTAAAATGTTAAAAAGTGTGTTTTTCCCCCAAAAAATGCGTTAAAAAAATCAATGCGCAAATACTGTGTGAAAAATAAACGAAACCCCAACCATTTTAATCTGTAAGGCCTTTGCTTTTAAAAAAAATATATAATGTTTGGGGGTTCAAAGTAATTTTCTTGCAAAACAAAAAATTTTTTTTCATGTAAACAAAAAGTGTCAGAAAGGGCTTTGTCTTCAAGTGGTTAGAAGAGTGGGCGATGTGTGACATAAGCCTCTAAATGTTGTGCATAAAATGCCAGGACAGTTAAACCCCCCCCCCCCCCCCCCAGTGCTTGGTGCCATCTTGGCATTATATGGCCTTCAAAACTGATAGGTAGTGAGGAGTGAAATCAAAAATTTACACCCTTAGAAATCCTGAAGGCAGTGCTTGGTTTTCGGGGCCCCGTACGCGGCTAGGCTCCCAAAAAGTCCCACACATGTGGTATCCCCATACTCAGGAGAAGCAGCTAAATGTATTTTGGGGTGCAATTTCACATAGACCCATGGCATGTGTGAGCAATATATCATTTAGTGACAACTTTTTGTAAAATTTTTTTAGCATTATTCAATCACTTGGGACAAAAAAATGTAATATCTAATGGGCTCAACATGCCTCTCAGCAATTTCTTTGGGGTGTCTACTTTCCAAAATGGGGTCAGTTGGGGGGGGTTTGTACTGCCCTGCCATTTTAGCACCTCAAGAAATGACATAGGCAGTCATAAACTAAAAGCTGTGTAAATTCCAGAAAATGTACATTAGTTTGTAGACGCTATAACTTTTGCGCAAACCAATAAATATACGCTTATTGACATTTTTTTTACCAAAGACATGTGGCTGCATACATTTTGGCCTAAATGTATTGCTAAAATTGAGTTTATTGGATTTCTTTATAACAAAAATTAGAAAATATTTTTTTCAAAATTTTCAGTCTTTTTCCGTTTATAGCGCAAAAAATAAAAACCGCACAGGTGATCAAATACCATCAAAAGAAAGCTCTATTTGTGGGAAAAAAAGGACGCAAATTTTGTTTGGGTACAGCATTGCATGACTACGCAATTAGCAGATAAAGCGACGCAGTGCCAAATTGTAAAAAGTGCTCTGGTCAGGAAGGGGGTAAATCCTTCCGGGGCTTGAGTGGTTAATTTGCACACACAAAAAAGTTTTTTCCTAACAAATTCATTCAAGACCAAGTTGTAAAAATGAATACACCCCAAATTAGTCAGAAGAGTAGGGTCGGCAGGTAGGGAAAGTAGAGTTCGTGAACACTGGTGCGGTCCTCCAATGGGGACAGAACAGAGTTAAAGTCTCCGCCTACTAAGTGAAGGGCATTAGGGGCACTCAATATCCAGGATACCATATCTTGGGAAAGAAAAAAAAAAAAAAAAAAAAAGTGTATCAGGAGAGTTAGGCGCTTAGATGTTAGTGATAGCTATGTCTTTAGTGGCTAATGTCATATGCAGTGTCATTTTGCGTCCAAACGAATAAGACCGTACATCTCGAATAGTAAGTCTCAAATTCTTATGGATCAGTATAGCCACTCCAGCTTTGCGGCCTATTGCCGGTCCACCATACACATCACCAATCCATAGTTTGCGAAGACAGATTAAAATCATCTGCAGACAGGTGGGTTTCTTGAAGTAGCGCTACATCTGCCAAAAGGCGCTTTAAATGTCTAAGGATGGACATGTGCTTACTTGGGGAGCGAAGCCCCTTAACTGATGGGCGTTTCCCATCAGTTCAAGGAGCCATGTCTGTGACAAAAGAGAATAGAATCTTAAAATAAGGCCTCCTGTCAGGTATTGTGCCTTCCATCTGAGAGTCACCAAAAACATTGTGGTTCACCTGAGGGTAGAGTTACAAAACATGTAATTGTGATCAATAAACAGAGCCGAAATAGAAAAACAAAAACAAAAAAAAACAGTCAGGTGGAGAAGCCACCTAATACCTAGTGCGAACTTCACTTTCTTACACATAAAAGCTAACCTACATGCAGAGCTCCTGGCAGGAGAGCAACCATAAGGAATAGAGGGGAAGGGATGGGGGTAGGGAGGGGCCCACTGAAAGCTGGGGACAGGCTCCCGTAAGGAGAGCAAAGAGCTGGCTAGTGACATTTAGCCGAGAGGTAACCACCTAGATATTCAGTATTGCAGGCTAATGGCAAAGCAAGTGTAAAACCAAGATCAAAAAACAGTGAAGCCCAGAAAATGTAACAGGGAGTTCAGAGGGAAAGAAGAGAAAGGATAGAGTTACCCATCTCCTGTGTAGTGTTCCAGCAATGTGAAAGTTCCGGGGAGTCTTCCGAATTCCTGTTTATTCATTTTTATAACAGACAGACAACACAGTCCACAAATTGTGGAAATCAACCACCGGCTACAGTAAAATTACCGGTGTACATAAAACAAAAGGAGGACAAAACAAAAACTATAACCCCCTCCCCAGAACAACAGAACTTTGCCTAGACAATTACATTCCTTGCTTGAACCACCAGCTGGAGGCAAGCACATAGTGACAGTGGTATAGCTCTACAACACCCTGCGCAGCCCTGACGGATAATGCTAGTGCTGCGGTCCCCCTAGCTCCCCCCCCCACACCTGGAGAAATAAAAATCCACCAGAGAACCATTCCCCACTCTAAAATGATCAGTACATCAATTGTTAGTCAAGCTTTAATCATCAATACCCCCTTTACATTCACCACCCTCTTGCATTCTATATCAAGGATCAGTAGCTATTGCCTTCCTCAAATTAATCTGATGCCGTGTCCATAGAAGCCAACCAGCCCCCCAAACCTTGTTGAATTTAGTCAATGCCCCTCTGCTCAAACAGGTAGCTTTATAAAAAGGGAACTGCCTTACTGACTAATGCCTTCCAGGACTCCAAATTTGGAGTCGAATAGCACTTCCACAATCGGATAAGCCACTTATTTGCATAGTACAACAATAGGGTAAGAAGAGTCCGTATTGCCCTGGTGGTGGCCGGGGGTTTCACCAGAGTCAAGAAAGAAAAGTGGTTGGGACTTTGAGACACTAGTCTCCATCCCTATGCATACATGAAAAGGAGAGGTTTTGAGACTTTAAATGAGGTGGGCAAATGAGGCCATAGGATCAGTCACAAGAGGGGGGGGAGGCCAGGCACACAATACGTCCACACTGGTGATAAATGCTGATAATGGTTCTATAGTTAATTGAATGTGTGTAACTAAAGGTTCGCTAGAACCCCAAATCACAGATATAGACATAAGTACCCGTATGGAGACCCCCTCACTAATGAATAGTGGGTAATGGCCAAATGTGTTTGCCTAGTGATGGACGTGCTGCCCAGAGACAGGCTAGCACAAAATGAGGACCTTATATGCAACCAGCCACCCTCCCAGGAAAGAGACTACACCCAGCGCCACACGGTGCAAACACTAGGGCGAATGGGGGCCTCATCCAGCGCAGCAGTGGCCGCTGCCCACTGCAGCTGGAGACGCCTCCATCCACATGCCTACACAGATGGAAAACACAACGCCAACGCTGGGCCGGCCCAACGGACGTAACGTGCGTGGCGTGGGGGCGCAACGCCGACGTACAAAGGGAAACCCGCCCAGATGCCCCGCACCTGAGCGGACGAGGGGGAAGAGGGAGGGACCCTAACCTGCCTCACAGCTCCCGGACACTGAACAGACAGGGCAGCCGCAGACTCCACAGAGACACACTGCACAAATGCACCAATGGGGGGAAAAAAAAGGGCAAATGCAAAAAAATAAATTAATAAAAACCATACAAAAGTCATATTATATCATACCACAACCCCCAAGTAGGGGCAAATGTTTTAGGGCAAGTGCCCTATGGAATAATATCCATGATGGTAAACTTCCCAGTGGCCTCAAAAACACACCTCCATCCCTATATTGAGTCAAGAAAGAAAAGAGAGGTTGGGACTTTGAATGAGACTCTAGTCTCCATCCCTATGCATACATGAAAAGGAGAGTCGAGTCGAATAGCACTTCCACGATAGGATAAGCCGCTTATTTGCACAGTACAACAATAGGGTAAGAAGAGTCCATATTGCCCTGGTGGTGGCCAGGGGTTGAACCAGATGTAAAAGACACACCTCAATAGACATGGGAATAGAGATAGACGTGATCGACCTTCTACAGCATGCAACAGTTTGCCAGTAGGGTTTAACCTAAATACAATCCCAAACTATGTTCATGAAGTTTGCTAGGGGTGCTGAGCGCCTCCAGCATAAAAAGATTGTTGGTTTTCAAACAACCTAGCTAGTCTAGCTGGGGTGAGATAAATTCTATTTAGGAATTTATAGTGGATCAGTTGGTCTCTAGTAGGTACTGAAATGCAGTCTCCCACATGTCGTCCCAGTCATCCCTGTCCAAGCCCGGGGCTACAGCTTCTCAAGCCTGTCTGCAGGGTTCTAGCAATTTGCCCGTTTCCTGAAAGAGGTCTTTGTATAGGCTAGAATCTGGTTTAGTTAAAGGGTTGCCGTGTGTCAGTATTTCTAGGTCAATGGGCTCCAGGTCAAGAGGCTCTCTACCAAATTGAGAACAGAAAGCATGCCACAATTGAATGTACCTACAAAAAACTGAGTTAGGTAAATCGCAATTGAGTTTCAGTTCATAAAATGTCATTAGGGTACCGTTTAATACTATGATGTAAAAGCCTAAAGTGGTTGTAAATCCTTACAACACACTTTTTGCTACAGGTAAGCCTATAATAAGGCTTACCTGTTACCCTGGATATCTCCTAAAGATATCACCTGTATTTGCATGTTCTAACATCATTGGCACATGCAAACTGAAGCAATGGCACCGAGGCATTATTCTGGAGGAGCGGTGGGCTACAGTCAATTAGCCAGCTAGGAAGTATTTGTGAAAGTTAGGTACTGCAAGGCCCACTTCCCCCCCATGGCTGTAAGACGGGGGATGCTCCCCTGCCACAAAAAGGAGGAAATCATGCTGTCAATTGATTTAAAGATAGACTTCAGAATCCACACTGGAGAGTTCCTGAGGGTGTACAATAGTAAGGGTAGAATCATTTTAATCAGGTTTATCTTCCCAATGAGGGACAAGTGGAAATTTTTCCAGGTGTGGAGTTTCTTAGATAGGATGACAAGCAGAGGGGAAACATTTAGTGTAATGAAATCAGTCACTGAGTTTGAAATCTGGAGTCCTAGGTGCTTAATCTGCAATACCCATTGCAGAGGGTTATTAGGATCAGCCTGTCCAGGTACGGGATGAGAACGCAGGGGAAGCATTTTGGACTTAGTCCAGATAACCTTGACCACTTAA
Organism: Lithobates septentrionalis; assembly: GCA_037952835.1. Lineage (NCBI taxonomy): Eukaryota > Metazoa > Chordata > Amphibia > Anura > Ranidae > Lithobates > Lithobates septentrionalis. The sequence continues at coordinate 1,287,727 of JBBDGP010000957.1, read as the reverse complement.
CCTTGAGACCACTGTAAATTTACCTAGAAGTGACAGCGCAGCTTGCAAAGATGGCCCAGTATCCCTGATAAATAAAACTAGGTCATCTGCGTAAAGGGCTGTAGTCTCAGTCAGTGTGCTCATGACAAAACCCCTAAATATGGGGGGAGGAGCGCAATGCCATTGCTAGGGGTTCCATAACCAATGCAAATAGTCCTGATGAAAGGGGGCACCCCTGTCTGGTGCCCCTGGACACTGGAAAGGTGCCCGACACCCCACCATTCAAACGGAGGGCCGCCACCAGATAGCCATATAGCAGTGATATCCATTTAGGGAACATAGGCCCAAACCCCATGCGTTGCAATACATTAGTCATTAATCCCCAATCAATGGAATCAAAGAACACCAGAGCCCCCCCCCCCCCCCCCCCAGATGATATTCCTGTATCCAACTGAGTATGTGTATATACACTCTGGAGATTTATATCAGTAGCCTTCAAAGCGGCCACGTTTATACGGCGGCTTAATTAGACTGCGTTGTTGTGTTGGCATAGCAGATGAAGCCTTGGTGCATTTTGAAGAAGAGGAGCCATCAGTAGAGTTGGAGTGTTCCGTTTCCATGCCAGAGCTACTGTTGATGTAGTGCTCCGCGTCGTCAGGTGAGGTAAAAAGTAGATGTTCTCCTGTGTGGGATTGGACATGTATAACAGCTGGATATGCTAGGGTGAACTTAACTTGGATTGCTGTATAGCGCTGAACAGAGCGCAGAGAAGGCCTTGCGTTGTTTCATTACTTCCACAGAATAGTCCGCAAATAGCAGTAGATACGCACCATCAACGGATAGGGAACGTGAACGGCGACATTTTTGCATAATGGCATTTTTGTCGGCATAGAGACATCTGACAATTACTGGACGGGGTTTGGTGCGATTTTCTACATATTGGCCAATGTGGTGGGCACGTTCAATAGTGCAGGGGATGTGAAGGCCTAGTTGCTTAGGAATGACTTTAGCGCAAGGGTTCGTGAGCTGAGCATTGGAGACCAATTCTGGCAGACTTAATGCGCAGAATGACTCCTTGTGTCCGGTTCTCCAGGTCATCTAATTTGCCCCATATGTCCCATGTGGGAGGTTGAAATAAATGCTAGCGTTGCTGAGCTAGCTGTAGCCTCATCCTCTAAAGAAGAAATCCGCTCCTCTGCGTGTGTGAGCCTTTGAGCCTGTGCCTGGAGCTCAATGTGGAGCTGCTCCAGTCCCCTCTGCACAGCAGTGTCCACAGTGGCAGCTAGCGTAGGGGCAAGGAGGGCGACTACAGCCTGCGCTACGCCTGCAGGTGAGGCAGGATCATTGCCTGCTATTACTGGTGCTGCTGGAGAGTGCAGTGTCTCTGGTGTGCAGAGAGAGGCCGTCATATTGGCTGTGTCCGCCGCCTTGTCTCCCGCAGGTTGCAGAGCGGAGGAGACCGAGCGGCAGTGGGATCGCTCCACAAAGTGAAGCGGAGATGGGGGGGGGGGGTGTTCACCCTGAGGCATGAGCGGGCTTTGTAAGCCGATTTTGTGAGCAGTACTGCAGGAGCCGACTCTGATCACCTCCTCCTTATGTGGCGCCGGAACCGGAAGTATCCAGTTGGCCTTTTTAAGCATGCGTTCTTTGAAATAAATGTGTGGATTTTATAAGATTAAGCATGATTATATATTTCTCTTTAGTACCTTAAAGTGCATTTCCACTTTTGTTTATAGCATTAGTGGAAGGTGATGAAGAGATGATACGGGAGGTGAAGTTTTATATGGAGTTCACTATAGAAATTTGTTAATGCTTTGCCAGGATTAGACCTAAAAGAAGTAAAGTGATACAAGAGTCTCTCTCTCTCTCTCTCTCTCTCTCGTTATTCTTACCTGCTCTGTGCAGTGGTTCTCGGGTACCTCTTCTGCTGAGTGCCCCCACAGCAAGCAGCTTGTTATGGGGGCGCCTGAGCCAAGCAGCTGTTCAGTGTCCCCAATCAGACACAAAACTGCAGCTCGGCCCCACCCCCCTTTCCTTATTGGCTCACTGACTTTGACTGCAGCAGGCGCCAATGGTGCCCCGTTGCCGTTTTAGCCAATGATGAAAGTCCCGGGCCAGCTGTGACTCTCGTGCAACATCGCTGGATCGAGATGGGGCTCATGGAAGTATTGGAGGGGCTGCTGCACACAGAAGCTTTCTCATCTCTAATGTAATAATGCATTAAAAACCTTCCAACTTTAGAACCACTTCAATACCAAAAGCCGCAAATTAAATGTTAGCACAAATTAAAAAAAAATAAAACAAAAAAACACACCAAACTAGTGCAACTGACAGTCGTCAACTCTGGTGTTGCAGAGCTGAAACAAATAGGCCATAAAGAATCCCATGTCTTGCACTGTGCCCATGTCACAAGACATAGCTTTGAAGAGTGCATGCACACACTAATTTTAATTTGCAACTAAAGAAAAAAAAAAAAAAATTAGTTCAGCTTTAAATACATTAATATTTAAAAAAAAATCTGAGCTAAATTATTAAAAAAGGAAGAAACAAGGTGTCCTTTTAGTAGTGCAGGTTAGAAAATGAAAAATAGAAAGCCGATTGCTATTGCCAACACTGCTTTTTAACATCCTCTCAAGATCTAAAGCACATAAATGTATCTTCTGTACATCAAGACTTGGGACAGCAGGAAACTATGTTGAAGTTAAACTAGATGCAAAAACTTACATAAAAAAAAAAAAATATATATATATATATATATATATATATATATATATATATATATATATCAGGGTAGCACATGGATAGTTTTACACAGAAATTCACCCAACACTGCAGCAAAATCTAGAAGAATTGATTTTCTTGGCTGGTTCTCTAGAGTTCACGTGCATTCTGGCACCGTTTTGTAAGTAATTGGGAGTGTGTACTACAGGGCACCCCTACATCACTTCCTTCTCCTGTCCCAGCTCTGCAAGTACCCCATATAGCAAAGTCTATGTGCTCATTCAACTAGGACAGGGCAACTGTGCTGCTTAAATTTCAGCAGCACTGCCAGCCCTTCCCTGGAAATGATCCAGAACATTAAAAACTGGCAGGATCAATAGTTTAAAATAGAGAAATACAAGGACCATCTTAAAAACACTAGGCTCTCTGGAAAAGGTGTAGGAGAAGATTACATTTACATTTTTAATTACATTTCATTGTGTGTGTTTGAAATTTTAAAAAGCAGAAGGGCAGCCAATTCAAGTCTGTTTTCTCTAAATCAATAAAGTACCGATTTGCTTTAAGCATAAAGATTGATCTAACGTGCTTTAGAGACGAATCACAATCCCCGTGCATTATTTCTGTAAACAGTGAGTGAAGAATGAGCACCAATGTTCCACAGATCTCAAGACCAACCACTGACTATTACACAAAATCAAAAAAGATTAAACCCTTTATGATGAAGGCAAAACAAATCTGTATGCATGTTTTGCAACTTTGACATGTTAGTAAAACTGTACATAACAGCAAAATTACTACGTAAAGCCAGGTGAATGTGAATATATATATATATATATATATATATATATAATATTTTTTAGGACAATTGGGCTTTTATTTGGTCGTATTTGGTAATGGATTTTTCCTGATTTATTTTAGCGAAGGAAAACTGGCACAAAACATAAAATTATTATTTTAAATTAGCTGTATACATCTTATCACCATGTCGTGTGTGTGTGTGCGTGCGTGCGTGTGTGTGTGTGTGTATGTATGTTATTTGTACCCATAGAAAGGTCCAGAAACAATGCACATTTTGATTATTTTGTCCTACCTAAAAAAAACACGGATACTAAATTTAAACTAGCAAATAAAATGCAATAAAATATACCATATTTATTTGCTACACAAACCATATGGTGATTAATGTTATTACTTACTTTCCTTTTAAATTTGCAATGCTGTAAGTTTATCAAAAATGTTATGCCATACGGCAACCTGAGAGCATTCCATACAACCCTCAAACATGTAATTTCCTGCTTGTGTGATTGGCTGATTTTTCCCAAAGTCTGCACTAAGATACAAGTCAGCTTAAGCACCCTCTGCAACAAACATTTCATTTTTGTGAGCTACAAAGGGTTTATGACGTCTAAAAGGAATTCAGACCCTGCAATTAGAACTCCCTATGAGCCTCAGCTGAATAATAATGAAAGACTAAGCATCAGCTGAATAATATTGAACCACTTTCATTCACATTCACTGTGCACATTGACAAAGGCAGCTTTTCCTTCAGGGCAACAAAAAGGTAGGAATCTGCAACAAAGTTGTCCAGGTCAATTTTGAAATTTTTCACATACATGTTAAAATCAACAATTTGTCTAGAAAATTACTTCAAACCCCCAAATATTGTATATTTTCTGAAAGAAAAGGCCAGGAAGAACAACATTTTGACGTTTGCAATTTTTTCAATTAAATTTGCAAAGTTGTTTATCAGATGCAAATTTTCAGAAAAAATACACCTAAATGAATTTGAGTGCATACAGACATTATTAATACCCATTTTTGGTAAAATACAAAATATTTTGCATCAAGTGAGACTCTTAAAGCCTTACGGGTTATTAGCTTAGAGTTAGTGTTAATCATGAACTATGGCACTAGATGTATTGCTCTCACTCAGTTTGCTGCAATACATCATGTGTGGTAAAATCACGGTTTACATATACACGCCGGGACCTATGTGCACGTTTGCTTTTCCTTTTTTGTTTTAGTTTAACGTAATTGCTATCACAAGGGGGTGAACAAGCCCACTTGTGCTAGTTTTTGGCAGAGGACAGGTACTCCACACTGGAGAGGGGGGGAACATGACCCAGAGGATTTCAAAAAACGAAACGGAGTTGATTTTTAAATTGAACACACTCAATCCGGCGGGTATTAATATCAATATAGATCTGAATTGCTTTTTGTCAAACTATTGATGATGATATTGTAAAAGGTGTCCAATCTAAACTTTCTGCCATTTTGAGCCATAGATTGTGATGAGTATTACCATGGGCCGCCACATGATGGCAAAATTTGTGAATCTATACCCTATATGGGTTTGACCACTTAGTCTTCGCCACCACAAGGTGTCGCATGTGAGGCCAAAATATAAAAATTTCCAATTTTCTGTAATAACTTTTTTGATTTTTTAGTTAATATAACTTTATATACTACTACTTTATGTTTAGGACTCCATGTAGGACTCCATGTAGGACTCCATGTAGGACTCCATGTAGGACTCCATGTAGGACTCCATGTAGGACTCCATGTAGGACTCCATGTAGGACTCCATGTAGGACTCCATGTAGGACTCCATGTAGGACTCCATGTAGGACTCCATGTAGGACTCCATGTAGGACTCCATGTACATAGTTTATTTTTAATCAATTCGATGCCAATTGGAAGGATTGGATATTCTTGAATGGGCGGCAGTATAAATAAGGGAGGTGATGTATCCGGTCATGTGACCCCCCAATGACGTAAGACACTCACGAAACGCATTGGGTGTGGTCGAACGTGATGCGTCACTTCCGCCCACAGTGGAACGTAGGTGGAGCACAGAACGGCGTCCCTGCGTCCATTTGTATGTTGATGATCAGGCGCTTCCCTGGCTGTAACAGCCAGAGAATGTCAGCTCTTAAAGTGAAGGTCCACCCTGAAAAAAAAAAAAAATGCACCGAAAAATACCTGAAAAAAATGGAGGAAAAGAAAAAAATATTTTTTTTTTACTTACGTGAAATGGCTGTTGCTAGGCAGTCTTCCTAATCTGCCTCTTCCTACACCGCAGTGATCTTCAGTCTTCTGCTTCCCGTGTTGTCTTCTGGGGAATTGGGCGCGGTGTGTTATGGGAACTGTGTGCGTGTCCCACAACACATTATGAATGGGACGCAAAGCGCCGCGCCGCTCACGCATGCGCAGTAGGAAACTGGCAGTGAAGCCGCAAGACTCCGCTGCCTGTTTCCCTTACCTAGGATGGCGGTGTCGGCCTCAGGCGGTCGACATCGCGGGCACCCAGGACAGGTAAGTACTTAAAGTCAGCAGCTACAGTGTTTGTAGCTGCTGACTTTAAATTTTTTTTTTATAACGGAATCCCGCTTTAAACAAGAAATTCCAAAATCCTCAGCTTCTGGCTCTGTCACAGAAGAGACAGGGACAGAGATGCTCCTCCATCTCCTCTGCAGAAAGCCATTCAGACCTCTTACTGTGGTCCCAGGCTCCACAGAGAAAAGGGTGGGCCTGGGAACCACTGCAGGCCGGATCCTTTCCAACGCTGTAAAGCCACTGGATCACTTTTGCATAATAGCCGATCGCTGGCTGAAAGAAACGGTACCAGGATCATGGCTGCAGCCAGAAAGGAAGGATGGGGGTAGCAGGGCTTGGGAGGAGGATCCACATGCCCCCTAGAGGTTGGAATGTGCCCGACAAGTATCAGGGGATGAGAGATGCTTGGTTAGGAGATCTCTAGGCAAGATTCTTTAGAGCAGTCACATAACTGAATATACTTGGTGAGATAGGCAGACATATGCAGAGGTATCATGTGGAGGGAAACAAGTACACAAAGGGGGTACTGAGGACTGGGGCAATGTGCCCTTTCTTAGGACTAGGTGGGTGTAGAAATCAACTGGTGTCAAGGTCAATTCCAAGGAAGCAAGAGAAGAAAGACTGCTCAGCTCATAGAACAGGTGACCCTGTGATCCCAGACCTCGATACAGACAAGAACGGCATATCAAGACTCAGGGTGAAGGTTGTTGGTAATGGAGGCATGTGTAGAAAAGGGGGCCACATAACTAAGGTATGTCTCATGCATGGTGACTTTGAGTGGAGAATCCAGGCACTGTATTTCCTAAAGGAGTCCACCTGCAGAACTGAGGGAAATTCTTAAGGCAGCCTGTTCATGAACATGGCACCACGATAGACAAATGTCTTGTTGAAGGGGAAGTTAGAGATATAATATGAAGTTTAGACCCAGGTATTCTGAGCAGTACAAGACCGAGGAGAAGCCTGAGAAGAGTGCAGTGTAAAACGCAGGGGGAAGTAGTGTTTGGGCCTATGATCAGTGATCTGGCTCAGGTGCTTTTGAGAAAAAGTTCTCCAAGGCACCCTGATGCATGAAGGGTCTTAATAAGGACCCAATTATAAAGAACCACAAGACGTGGCAAGTTCAGGAATGTATAAACTACAATGAAGTATGGAGAAATGGGGAGTAAAACTACATTACATTGCAGTAGCTATTAAAGTTGTAGGATTTCTCATATGAAAGATATAGTAGTAAGTCTAGAGAAGAGTAAAGAAAGGTCACTTGGTAGACTTTGCAACAATCTACAGAAGACAAGCCCAGAGGTGGGTTACTACAATAAAAAGAATCGTGTTCTTAGAAGCATGATGATGTACTATTGAATAGATATGGGTCCATGTGCAGGATTTTGGATATCCTTGAAAATCCTGCCTAAAAAGAAAGGACTATTCCTTGCGAAAACAGCAAAGAGAGAACAGCAACAAAGCTTCCCTGTGTACTTCTCTAGAGAACAGTGAATTAAAAAGTTGTGATCTTCCCAGCCATCGGTGCTACTTGCCTTTTGATTTGCCCATGCAACATTACCAATTTGTTGCCCTTCCCTTCAGCCTGTCCACTGCACTACATGTTTTCTCCAAGGTTCTCATCCTGCTTCCCTCCGATCCCAAGCAGATTTGTCTTCAGATTAACTAGCCTTTGCAGTGGATTCTCTGGTAACTTTATGTGATCAGTTTAGCTTAAATCAGAGTTCCAGTTAATTTTTTTTATCTTATTTAATACACCGCCGTAATTGTGTTCACTTTAACATTTGGATAATGTCATTAATGTGGTCTTTTTGTTTAAATCGTGCAAAACTAACTTCGATCTCGGGAGCAGGCAGGGTCAAGCTCTGCTGTTTGCATCTGAAGCCCTCGTCTTAATTTCCGGATTCGGTGCAGCTGGCTACCCAGCAAGCACCTCCCAATCTCACAGCTGCGCAGTAATGCCACTGCGCGGCGCTCTCTTCCTGAGAGGTTGCAATAGCAATGGCAGCGTTGGTGGAAGTTTCTGCCCTGTTGCTTTGACAAACCATCAATGAGGACATCCCGATCTTCCTGATTGCATCATTTCCACTATTGAAATCATGCAAGAATACGGTTTTAGGCAAATCCCATGGACTCCTGGGCTAGATACCGCCGGTATCCCGAGTCCATGGTTATCTCCTAGTTATGTCATTGCCTAGGTGGCTGGAGCCTGAAGTGCTCCAGGAAATAAAGAAAAAAGGTATTTAGAAAAAAATGATTTGCCATTTTAAAAAGAAATGCGAATGGACATGGGATAGATTGCAAGTAAAAAAAAAAATGGAACTCCGCTTTAATTTACGTTTATCCTCCTCTGAAGCTCCTTCCGCATATACCCCAGCATTCCAGTAATTCTCATTGTACTGAAATGGCCCAGGATGATGCGGTACAGACTTCAGACTCCTGGCAGCCCACCTCACATTTGGACTACTTTTGGATGTTCCAATGTTAATGAATACTCATCCTGTATCCCTTGTATGATTTAAAGGAGAAGTTACCCTTTTCTAACATGTTACAACGGTATTCAGGGTGTAACATGTTAGTGCTGCAGCTGCCCCTAAGCTCCCCCCAGTCCCTGCTGTGGCAGCAAACCAGGGATCTTCTTCCCGTGTCTGCTGCCACAATTCCAAAAAGACAGTGTCATGCGGGCCTCTGCCTACCCGGTGGCGTCACTCACGCACAGTATTCTGTGAATGGGAAACTACAACTACCTGCCTTTGTGGCTGTCGGGTTGTAGTTCTCAATTAACTACAACGGCGCTGTTGAGCACTGTGGTATTTCATTGAAAATTTCTGTCAGTGTGTAATTAAATGCTTGCAAGATGTACGAGCATACAGCTTACACACAGTTTGCAAGAGCCCTGCATAGCACCCACTATCTTCTGATGATCGTAGTTGCAATGGTTTGCAGGCTCCCAAAAATTTTTTTTAGATAGATAAGATAGAGGGGACGGAAAGTATTCAGACCCCCTTAAATTTTTCACTCTTTGTTATATTGCAGCCATTTGCTAAAATCATTTAAGTTCATTTTTTTTCCTCATTAATTTACACACAGCACCCCATATTGACAGAAAAACACAGAATTGTTGACATTTTGCAGATTTATTAAAAAAAAAAAACTGAAATATCACATGGTCCTAAGTATTCAGACCCTTTGCTGTGACACTCATATTTAACTCAGGTGCTGTCTATTTCTTCTGATCATCCTTGAGATGGTTCTATACCTTCATTTGAGTCCAGCTGTGTTTGATTATACTGATTGGACTTGATTAGGAAAGCCACACACCTGTCTATATAACAGTGCATGTCAGAGCAAATGAGAATCATGAGGTCAAAGGAACTGCCTGAAAAGCTCAGAGACAGAATTGTAGCAAGGCACAGATCTGGCCAAGGTTACAAAAAAAATTCTGCTGCACTAAAGATTCCTAAGAGCACAGTGGCCTCCATAATCCTTAAATGGAAGAAGTTTGGGTCGACCAGAACCCTTCCTAGAGCTGGCCGTCCGGCCAAACTAAGCTATCGGGGGAGAAAAGCCTTGGTGAGAGAGGTAAAGAAGAACTCAAAGATCACTGTGGCTGAGCTCCAGAGATGCAGTCGGGAGATGGGAGAAAGTTGTAGAAAGTCAACCATCACTGCAACCATGCAGTCGGGGCCTTATGGCAGACTGGCCCAACGGAAGCCTCTCCTCAGTGCAAGACACATGAAAGCCTGCATTGAGTTTGCTAAAAAACACCTGAAGGACTCCAAGATGGTGAGCAATAAGATTCTCTGGTCTGATGAGACCAAGATAGAACTTTTTGGCCTTAATTCTAAGCGGTATGTGTGGAGAAAACCAGGCACTGCTCATCACCTGTCCAATACAGTCCCAACAGTGAAGCATGGTGGTGGCAGCATCATGCTGTGGGGGTGTTTTTCAGCTGCAGGGGCAGGATGACTGGTTGCAATCAAGGAAAAGATGAATGCAGCCAAGTACTGGGATATCCTGGACGAAAACCTTCTCCAGATTGCTCAGGACCTCAGACTGGGCCGAAGGTTTACCTTCCAACAAGACAATGACTCTAAGCACACAGCTAAAATAACGAAGGAGTGGCTTCACAACATATCCGTGACTGTTCTTGAATGGCCCAGCCAGAGCCCTGACTTAAACCCAATTGAGCATCTCTGGAGAGACCTAAAAATATCTGTCCACCAACGTTTACCATCCAACCTGACAGAACTGGAGAGGATCTGCAAGGAGGAATGGCAGAGGATCCCCAAATCCAGGTGTGAAAAACTTGTTGCATCTTTCCCAAAAAGACTCATGGCTGTATTAGATCAAAAGGGTGCTTCTACTAAATACTGAGCAAAGGGTCTGAATACTTAGCACCATGTGATATTTCAGTTTTTCTTTTTTAATAAATCTGCAAAAATGTCAACAATCCTGTGTTTTTCTGTCAATATGGTGTGCTGTGTGTACATTAATGAGGAAAAAAAATGAACTTAAATGATTTTAGCAAATGGCTTCAATATAACAGAGTGAAAAATTTAAGGGGATCTGAATACTTTCCGTTCCCACTGTGTAATATATATATATATATATATATATATATATATATATATATATATATATATATATATATATATATATATATATATATATATATATATATATATATATATATATATATATATATATATAAAGAATGCACTTTTTTCTACCTGCAAAAAGATGTGCTTTTTTTTAAAGGTGAACTTATCCTTTAAGAAATTAAAGTATATTTAATTTACCATAAAATCCTTTTCTTGGAGTACATTATGGGACTGTTCTTTCCTCTGTTCTTATGGTCCCCTTCTATTATTGCTTGATAACAAAACTGAGGCGTGCTGGGAGTGGGAAGGGTTATACCGGGCTGTCCCTACAACTTTGTGTTTAGCCCTGTGGCATCTCTTATTAGAGGTTGTTACAGTTGGAATGTTTTCCCTCTGATTTTAAAGTAAAAAATTGTCTATGTTAAAGCCCAATTGCACTTTTTAGCTTAAGCACGTCAGGTGCATCAAAGCAAAAAGGTGTTCAAAGTTAAGAGTTCATTTTCTTTAGAAATCAGACAGTAGCAAAGCCTGTCGGCTGCCATCTAGCTGTAGAGAGAGACTCCTGCTCTGTGTGTGGAAGCAGTGGTCTCTCTGACATACCCCCTCTGCCTCACAACACTGATGCAAAGGGACAGTCTGAGGCAAAATCCATAAAAACTATTGAATAAAACGACTTTAGTTACTAATGTTTTATGAATTAAGCGGCCAACTATGAATATCTGATTTACTATTTCACTCTGCAATGCGACAACCGGAAAAAGCAAAACAAGGCTTCCGAAAACTACAACATGAAGTGTTTTAAAGCCCCACTTCTAAACAAATTCATCACTCTCCCACCCCACCTCAAACTAATTGGTATACCAAACAAAAAAATAAAATAACCCTATCTAAAGGCCTTATCAAAGAGAAAAAAAGGCACTGCTCACCAACCCAGTTCATTAGTATGTAAATGAAAGAGGCCTCAGCCACTTCAAAAGCACTGGGCTGGTGAGCGGTGCCTTTTTCCTCTGATAAAGCTCTTAGGCCCCTTTCACACTGTCGGACCGTTCAGTGTGAACGGTCTCTCCATAGCAACCAGCGGCGCTCGATAAGCCCCTCCCCACTCAGTGAGCAGAGAGGGACCTGTCATCCGCCGGCTCAGCGGAGATTAACAGAGATATCCCGCTGAGCTGGCAGACAGAGGCAGACTCCGTGGCAGCGGATCCGCCTCATAGGAATGAAGCCTAACACCTCTGAATGGTGCACTGACGCCAGCTTCCTTCACTGCAACCAGCAGAGAGATTTATATCTCAGCAGCACTGGAATCCTATCTAAGCACCGGTTCACATGTCTGCGCTCTGCGAGATCGCATCGCTCTGCGAGATCGATTCTATGCAGTGCACATCACATGCAATGCCGTGCAATATGATTTCAGCCATATATATAGTATGGCCGATATTACATAGCATTCGGACCTAGCTCGCACAGGACCCTTTTTATTGGTCAGCACCAGAATCGGATTGCATGGGTGTTAACCATGCGACCTGATTCATGTCCAAACTGTCAATTCGCAGTGCGATATACAAGCTGAAATGGGTGGGTCAATAACAATGTATTGACACTCCCAGCAGTTTGCATATGGCAGTGTGAACTGCTGAGCAAGTCGGGTTAGATACAGGAACCGCAGTGGATTCGCAGGGTTCCAGCATTGCACAAGTGTGAACCGAGCCTAAAGGCCCTTTTAATTTACCTGTAGTCATGTAACACTCAACCCTTCTCTTGGTTACTTCCTGTATAGGAAAATTATAAGATGAAACAATCAGCGCCACAAGTAAAAAATAGTGATATTTAAATAAGATAACCCAATAATAAACGTGCACAGCTGCTAAACATTCCAAGTGGTACACCACACTAATTTCAAAATAGATAGTAAATAAATAAATGTAGCACTATGTGTAAAAATATATATAAATATAAAGTGCAAATCTCTAAAATAAATAAATCCTACATATAAATGAATAGTCCATGAAAAAAATGAAGAAATAAAACATGAAAAACGCTTCTTGTGATCAGTGTATCCACACAATTCCACCACAGTGATTGTTCATCCTCAAAAGGAGTGCACACCACCACCAGTAAAAATGCGCGCTCACCTCCCAGATGAGTCAAAACTCATATGCGGATCTCCTCACAATCTCTTTGCTCTCACTTCCTCTTCCCAATCAATCGTGGCTCTATTCTTAATGGTAACTCAGCTCATTAACATCCAAAGAAATGAATCTCCTCCCAGCTTGGCTCAAGATTCCATGAGTTCAGGACATGTAAATAATAAGTATAGAGACCACAGTGTTCTCTGTATACAAATTTATTCAAAGCCCCCAAACAGACAAGTTGCACTTACAAGATAAAAACTTAAAATCACATATAAACCTCCAGAGTAGCACCGTCGTGTCCACATGCACAGTGCCTGGCTGGACGTCACTATCAGCACTTCACTTCTAGACGTGTATCGGCCAATCACAGGCCTTCCTCAGTAGATCTGGGAGGTGAGCGCGCATTTTTCCTGGTGGTGGTGAGGACTCCTTTTGAGGACGAACAATCACTGTGGTGGAATTGTGTGGATACACTAATCACAAGAAGAAGAGTTTTTCATGTTTTTTTTCTTCATTTTTTCATTTTATGGACTATTCATTTATATGTAGGATTTATTTATTTTAGAGATTTGCACTTTATATATATTTTTACACATAGCGCTACATTTTTTTACTTCCTGTACCACGTGAGCGTTTATTTTCTTTTCAAATTTTCCAAAAACTTGTGGGAAAAAAAATGACATGTTGAAAAGGCTCACAATGCCTCATAGAATATATGTTGGGGTCTTTGATTTCGAAAATGGGGTAATATTGTGGGCGTTTTCATTGTCCTGTTGCTCCAGGGCCTTCAAAAGTGTGATAAGATGTCAGGAAATTATATGTGCAATTTATGCTCCTAAAACAACTGGAGGTGCTACTTGCATGTTGGGCCTCTGTATGTGGTCAGACTGCGTAAAAGTCTCAGACATGTGGTATCGCCATACTCAGGAGTAGCAGAATGTGTTTTGGGGGTGTAGTTGCAAGTATGCCTATATAGTGTGTGAGAAATAAGTTGGCAATATGACCATTTTGTGAAAAAACAAAAAAACAAAAAACACAATCTTAATTTTGCAAAGAATTACAACTTCACTACACTGGCTGGAGAGCCGAAGCATTGGCATGAACACTGTCTACAGCGACTTCACTGCTCATGAGACCTATTTGCGAAAGAGGCACCATTTGATAAGAGACTTTGGTGCTGTGGTGGAGACGCTGGAGAATATCCTTGATGCCGATTACTGTTGGAGCTGATGTTTGAATGACATCTTATGTGCTATTTATCCCAATAGAGGGTAAGAGGCAGTGTGTTTGGGTGTTAGTGATGGGCTCTTCACGCTTATGATACAGTTTCTGCTCTAGCAATCAAATGGATATCATATGGACTGTTACTATGGACTTTGACATTAGCACTGCACCATTTTTACTAACCCAAAAAACTCACCATGCCTCTTACTAAATACCTTGGAATGTCTACTTTCCAAAAAGGGGTAATTTGGGGGGTATTTGTAATTTCATGGCTTGTTAGTGTTTCAAGAAATGAGGTCAGCACATCAGGTGTGATCAATTTTCAATGACTGACACCATAGCTTGTAGACTAACTTTCACAAAGACCTAAAAATATATACTTATTTGGGTTATTTTTACCAAAGATATGTAGCAGTATGAATTTTGGCCAAAATTTATAAAGAAAAATGACTAAATCTGCACAATTTTATAACAGAAGCGAGGTAAAATGCATTTTTTAACCAAATTTTCGGTCTTTTTCAATTATAGCGCAAAAAAGAATTAAAAACCCAGTGGTGATTAAATACCACCAAAAGAAAGCTCTTGTGTGAAAAAAAAGACAAATTTCATACGGGTACAGTGTTGCATGACTGAGTAATTGTCATTCAAAATGTGAGTGCAGAAAGCTGAAAATTGGCCTGGTTAGGAAGGGGGTATAAGTTCCCAGTGGGCAAGTGGTTAAAGAATAAGCCATTTTGTCACGTTTTAGTTGCAGAATAATGTCTTCCAGTGACATAAAATACTCAGACTATATGGCCAATATCAGCTGGTCATATAAGCTTTTTTAAAATTATAAACAGATCTTATCAAATCTGGAAATGACTCAGTCAGTAGATCTGGAAAGAAGAAATCAACAAGATGCAGTGCACTTAAGAAAAAAGGCATCTTTAGAACATGCAAGAACTTTAAAGCGGTTGTATACCTATATTTGTAACTTTTACCTACAGGTAAGCCTACAATAAGGCTTACCTGTAGGTAAAAAAAATATCTCCTAAACCTGTAAGGTTTAGGAGATATTCCCCTCGCAATGAGCCGCTAACTGCAGCGGCGCATGCGCACAGGGGACTCTCGGCTGACAGCCCGGCAAACTCCGGAGCTTGCCGGGCAGAAGTCTCCCGCGCGCATGCGCGGGAGTGACGACATCGCGGCTCCGGCCACTCACAGCGCCGGAGCCGCGATACCCGGAAGACACGCCGAGGGGAGATGTCGGCTCCCTCGGCGTGGACCAGGTGAGATGCCGGCGCCTCGTTCTAAGGTAAGTATCTCATAATGAGCTAGTATGCGGTGCATACTAGCTCATTATGCCTTTTCCCTTGCAGGTGTAAAAAAAAAAAAAAAATGACAGCGGGTATACAACCGCTTTAATGTGCAGTTTAAAACTAGAACTTCTATTTTTTGTTTGCAACTGCAGTTTTTATTATCAGCAGAGTCTATTCAGTATGACTGTAAAACTTTCCACCCCAAAGATAAGAAGTGATGTCTTGTTACAGTCAACTAAATTAACACCCAGCAATGAATCATATCTGTCTTTCCACTTTCATAGTTTTGCTTTCATTATTTCTAGCTTACCAATGTTGACAAAAGATCTTGATTTGACTCTACAATCCAAAAAAAAAAGTTCAATACAGATTCCTGACCTTGGCAAGACAATAAAACTTAACCATACATCAAATGAATGGCTCTATCAAGAAAGATCATGCAAATTTCATACTTTCGTTAGCTTATCAAGCTAATTATATTTCTGAGACAAGGAAAAAAAGCTGCATTTCTAGTCTTGCTGATACTCATGGTATCAGCAATATAATTTCCTAAGTGAAATTAGGTGCAAGGCAAGGTCATAGTGTTGCAGATAGGCGGAGAATGCAAAAAAAACATACCTCTTTACAACTTCAGCTACCGCTGATGAAAAATACCCAGTCAGAAAAAAAAAGAAGGAAGGAGTTTGGCAAACTCCAACACCTAAGCAGAAAGCTGCATTATATGGGAGATCTTAAAAGTGCAGATTTATATTTTACATTGCTGCCCCAAAATATTTTGTGTTACAGCACAAATAAGTGTTATGAGTGCACAGCCACCATGGCTTTATAGCCGTTCAAAATATTGCTAGTTTGTCATCACACCACCTGTTGAAAATGGTCACCATATACTTCACAATATGACCACAATAAGGGAATTGTTTAATCAGACTAACATGTGTGGGAAGCTTAATACAAATGCATAACTGCAAAGAAGCGTCTCTCCTGATAAGGGAGATCTGCACTGATAATTAATGCAGTGATCAGTGCAGCCTCATCAGCGATGCCAATCTGTGCCCATCAGTGCACACCAGTGAAGGAGAAAACTCACTTTTTTACAAAATTGTAAAAGAGAAACAAAGAAAAAAAAAATTAAATGAAAATTCTGTCATTTGTTTAGCAAAAAAAAAAAAAAAGAAAGTGGCGATTAAATACCACCAAATAAAAAACAAAAAAATAAACCAAAAAAACAAAACAAAAAAACAGTAAAAAATAGGATTTTTATAACAGCTTACCTGTAAAATCCTTTTCTTGGAGTACATCATGGGACACAGAGCCTTAAGTATTTACGTAATGGGTTATAGCCTACCGTCAGGTGTTGACACTGGTAAACCCTAATTAAGGAAGTTTACTCCTCTATATAACCCCTCCTCCTTCCAGGAGCACATCAGTTTTTGTAGCAAAGCAATATACTTGTATCCCAAAAAAGAGGGGAGGGACCTCTATGTCCCATGATGTACTTTAAGAAAAGGATTTTATAGGTAAGCTGTTATAAAAATTCTATTTTCTTTATCGTACATCATGGGACACAGAGCCCAAAATATTTACTTAATGGGACGTCCGATAGCAATTCCACATGAGGGGTGGGAGAAAACAACCCGCAGGGTACACCCAGACATGGATTTTTACTGCTGCTTGGAGCACACTGCACCCGAAGGCGATATCCTTAAACCGCCTTACATCCACCTGATAAAAATTTGAGAATGTATGCACTGAAGACCAAGTTGCGGCCTTACAGATCTGAGCCATGGAGGCCTGATGATGCCCTGCCCAAGAAGCACTAACCGACCTGGTAGAATGCACCTTAACTTGAAACGGGGGAATCTTACCCCATAAATCATAAGTTTGAATGATCACTTGCCGAATCCACTTGGCAACAGTGCTTTTTGATGCTGCCTATCCCTTCTTAGGACCCTCCGGCAGAATAAATAAGACATCAGTCTTACGAATCTAAGCAGTTTTCTTTAGATTTTCACTGCTCTCACCAAATTAAAACAACGTAGTGACGTTTCTTCCCTGGAACATGGTTTTGGAAAAAACGATGGCAGGACAATATCCTGGTTCAGGTGAAAACCTGAAATTACTTTTGGCAAAAAGCCTGGATGAGGGCATAACACCACTCTGTCCTCATGAAAAATCAAATCTGGCTCTTTACAAGAAAGAGCAGCCAATTCTGAAGCCCTCCTTGCTGAGGATATAGCAACCAAAAATACAAACTTCCTTGTTAGAAGGGCTAGGGGAATCTGTTGTATTGGTTCAAATGGCTGTTTTTGTAACACAGACAAAACTAAGTTTAAGTCCCAAGGGTTCAAGGGAGGTTTGACGGGCGGATTAAGCAAGTGGTCTTTGAAAGAAGACCGATAAAGCTGAGACTTGGCCTTTAATAGTACTTAAGGCCAATTTAATTTCTACCCCTAATTGTAGAAAGGCAATAATTCTGCTTATGATATATCTCCGAGGGTGCCAACCCTTGGATTCATACTAGGAAACGTAAGGATTCCAGACTCTACAATATATATTTCTGGAAGCTGGCTTCCTAGCATTAATCAGAGTAGAGATAACTGACCTGGAAAGCCCACGTTTCTTAAGAATGTGGGTTTCAATAGCCAAGCTGTTAAATTTAGAGACAGCAAGGAAGGATGGAATATTGGTCCCTGAGAAAGCAGATCTGGCCTTAGCGGGAGGGACCATGGGCTCTCCACTGCCATCTTTAAGATTTCTGCATGCCATGACCTTCTGGGCCATGCTGGTGCTACCAGAATTGTCAGCTTTCTTTCCAGCTTGAGCCTGCAAAGAAGTTGAGGCAACAACTGAATAGGGGGGAATGCATAGATCAGTGAAAACTGATCCCATGGGGTCACTAAAGCATCCGTTCCGCATGCAAATGGATCCCTTGTTCTGGCCACAAAGTTGACCAACTTCGTGTTGAATCTGGATGCTAGAAGATCCACGTCCGCAGACCCCCATCTTTGACAAACAGCCCGAAATATGTCAGGGTGAAGAGATCATTCCCCTGGGAATAACTGCTGGCGACTTAAGTAGTCTGTCTGCCAATTCTCTACTCCCGGAATGAAGATTGCAGAAAGGCATGGAACATTCCTTTCTGCCCAAGTTAGAATATGGTTCACCTCTCTGCGCTGAGAGACTTTTGATGCCCCGTTGGTGATTAATATAGGCCACAGCTGTGCCATTGTATGAAACTGATAGCTCCGCGCTTAGGTAGTAAAGGAACTGCAGCCCCCCAACACAGAATCACACCAAAGTGGAATTCTAGAAAATTAAAGTCAAATGAGGGGTGATGGCGCTGTTCCACTGAAGGTGTCTCAAGTGTAAAAAATGTGTATCAAATAGAACAATAAACAAAACCATACAATATGTAAATTGAGAAACAATGTGCAAAAACTCGTGAAATATAAGTGACACCTGCATCCAAACAAAGTGCAATGTGTGTTAAGGGATAGGGTGAAATCCAAAAAATTGTATATACCCAAAAAAGCTTGAAAAAACTAAAAAACAAAAAATATTGCTGAACATCAAGAACACCAATGTTGCATGAATAAAATACTCATGAATTAAATGCACATAAAAAATATAAATAAAATAAAAATCATGAAGTTAATAGTCCTCAAAAAGTCCCAAAACCAAATGGATAATAAAATATTAAATCTATAAGTGAAAAAGTTCCTCATAAAGTGCAGATGGTGAGTCTCTTCAAATCTTCTAGCAGTGCTCTTAGTGACATGAAATCTTCCAATCTTCTAAACAGCCCCCCAATGTGCCCTCACTCACCAAAGGAAAACACCCCTGCAGGGGTAACAGGCCTGTCAGCTGTATCCTGCAGCAACGGTCCTCAGTGATGGCTCCTAATCGAATCTCCGTTCACGGTGTCCGGGCTGTCTCCAGCTACTCCCCGCCAGCACATCCATATGAAATAAAAATGATCCCCATCGCGTGAATTCGTAAAAATATTGTATACTTTATTAAAAGTTATGATTAAAAAGACAAAACAAAGTATACAATATTTTTACGAATTCACGCGATGGGGATCATTATTATTTCATATGGATGTGCTGGCGGGGAGTAGCTGGAGACAGCCCGGACACCGTGAATGGAGATTCGATTAGGAGCCATCACTGAGGACCGTTGCTGCAGGATACAGCTGACAGGCCTGTTACCCCTGCAGGGGTGTTTTCCTTTGGTGAGTGAGGGCACATTGGGGGGCTGTTTAGAAGATTGGAAGATTTCATGTCACTAAGAGCACTGCTAGAAGATTTGAAGAGACTCACCATCTGCACTTTATGAGGAACTTTTTCACTTATAGATTTAATATTTTATTATCCATTTGGTTTTGGGACTTTTTGTGGACTATTAACTTCATGATTTTTATTTTATTTATATTTTTTATGTGCATTTAATTCATGAGTATTTTATTCATGCAACATTGCTGTTCTTGATGTTCAGCAATATTTTTTGTTTTTTAGTTTTTTCAAGCTTTTTTGGGTATATACAATTTTTTGGATTTCACCCTATCCCTTAACACACATTGCACTTTGTTTGGATGCAGGTGTCACTTATATTTCACGAGTTTTTGCACATTGTTTCTCAATTTACATATTGTATGGTTTTGTTTATTGTTCTATTTGATACACATTTTTTACACTTGAGACACCTTCAGTGGAACAGCGCCATCACCCCTCATTTGACTTTAACACAGCTGTGCCATTGTTGGATTGAATCCTGACAGGACAATCCCGTAACCTGAAAGTCCAGGCATTTAGAGCCAGGCATACTGCCCGAATCTCTAGGATATTGATGGGCAAGCTTCTTTCAGTTCTTCATCACTGTCCTTGGACAGTTGTCTTTTCTAATACTGCTTCCCCAGCCTGAGAGGCTGGCATCCGTCATTACCACTTTCCAGATGACTGGTCTGAAGGATTTTCCTTTTAGCAGATTCTGGGTTAATAACCACCAAGTGAGGCTTTGGGCCACTCTTGGGGACAGCCGCATTGGCAAGTCTAAAGCTTGAATTATTTGTTCCAAGCAGACAGGATACTGCTTTGCAACAGTCTTGAATGGAACTGGGCATAGGGAACTGATTCAAATGAAGCTACCATGGTTCCTAGCAACCTCATGCAGAGGAGAATGGAGGGATTGCCATCTGACCCTCCACACCAGTTCTCCCATTTCTGTATGTATACATTCTCTATAATGATAATCGGTTTTACCGATCTATCAGCGCTCAGTTCCTATTTTCAGGCACCGACCACTGTTGTCTTGGATAACTATTGATGTCTATTTATATATTTTGTCTATACATTTTTTAATCGGTCATATATTCTTACTGCCAGATTGTTTGTCCTTTGTTGGTCCGACTGCTTGGCTCGGGGGTACGCCCTCTAGGGGCGAGTTCTTAGTCACTACGCGGCCACCCAGCGTCGGACCATTTTTCCATCTAATGCTGTGACGCACACATTGGCCAGTGGGGGAGCTTGCTGTCCACCCCTTTCTGACCAATGTTATTCCATGCTGCGTGCGCTCCTCCTCTGGACGGGAGCGCCGTCTTGTCCTAGACGACGCTCTCAGCCGAGTGGTGCGCATGCACATTGGAATCTTCTGGCCGGTCTGGATGACGTCACTTCGGCTACGCTGATTTGTGGATTACAGGCAGGACGTGCACTCAAATAGGACCTTGTCCTGTTAATGTGCACTAGCCGGCACCACAGACGGTCGCTGCGAGACACTGATCCCAGTATTCCACGCCATCCAGGTATGATCTGTCTACCCTCTGGAACTAGCCTTCTCAATATGTAGGCCACTTTATTCATTACTTTGTCTCATTTATCTATTCGATATGTGTTTTAGGCGTATGGTGTCCAAATTCATCTTTTGTACTCTCTATGGATGATCTATACATAGTGCTTTCTACTTATCTATGCCGTTTTCGGACCCCCTTTGTATTCATGGATCTGTGCTAATCAGCAATACCCCTAACAGGACCCTCCGTTCCTATACTATACATAGTCTCCAGAGCAACTCATCTACTGGTGAGCTGTTCTCCTTTACTCAAGACATCTAGGCCATTGCCACCGTTCATTATTTTTATTATTTAAATTTGCTTTATATATCTGTTTATAGGCAGTGTGAATATTCATATCCACTCTGGACCACACGTTACGTACTTTGTCCAGTTTCTCTCCACCGTCTGTTTTCAACACTACGTGTCTATATACGATTTTACATATATCCATGATAGTAAGTATACTTCTCCCCCCCCCCCCTTCCCATATCCCACCTCCTCCCAGCCCCCCCCCCCCTTCTTCCTCCCCTTTCCTACCCCCCCCCCCAATCCCTGTTATATTTGAGACACTAGCTTTTTACTCGGCCATCATATGGGCTGTTCATCTCAAACATTGATGTAGTACCCTTTCCCCTATATACACTTTAATACTATGTTCTGCACGCCCCCGTGGTGACTTTTCATTGCCCCTGCTAGTTGCTTAGCCCCTGCTGCTGTAGTCTGGCCAACAATAGGTCTTAAATTGTGTTAAATTGTTTCTATATTTTGTGTTTTTACCTTATTGTCAGATTATTGTATATTAATTATATGATTTCACTTATTCTGTTAGCCACAACTTCTCGTGCTCCTGAAGAAGCGTGAAGACACGCGCAACATGTAGAGCATTTTCTTGATATGAAACAACTTATTGTTGATCTGCTGTCCAGCCACAACCTCGGACACGTACCCACCTTGGATAGTTATCCCTATGTCCGAGTTCCTATGTATTGAGATAGTTTTGTATAGAAACAACTTTATTAAGTATCTTGTCATATAGATGATTTGTGGTTTTTTAATAAACTATTTTTGTATTATATTTTGTGTTACTGTGCCTATAAAGTCCCAAGTCCCTTCCTCTTTTTTCGCTAGTTCTCCTATGGAGTTGATTTTTGCCTGAGGCAAGAACACCCTTTCCTGGGCTGTATCTATGATCAGACGCAAGTACTCCAGCCTTCTTAGTGGTATTAAGGAAGATTTCTCTAGGTTGAGAATCCAACCCAAACTTTTCAGATAGTTGGTTGTAGTGCATACGCTTTGCTCCAGACAAGTCGCTGATTGATCTATAAGTAAAAGATAGTCTAGGTACACTACGATTGTTATGTCCTGTGCCCTTAACCTAGCTAGAGGTGGGGCCAGCACTTTGGCCAACACCCGAGGTGCTGTGGCTAGCCCGAAGGGCAGGGCTACAAATAGAAAATGCTGCTGTAATTCGAACCGCAGAAACTTTTGATGGAGCAGGAAATATAGGGACATGCAGATATGCATCCCTGATGTCGATTGATGCCAGAAGTTCTCTTCAAAAAAAGGATAGAAACTACCGACCTGATTGTCTCCATGTTAAAGGAGTGGATCTTCAGGAATTGATTTAGCTTTCTTAGATCTAGAATGGGTCGGACATCTCCACTTGGCTTCGGTATCATTAAAAAGGTTTGAATAAAATCCCAGACCTTGTTCTTTTGTGGGTATTTGTATGATCACCCCTTGAGATATTAATCAGTCTAGTGCCTGAAACAGACGGTTTTCTCTCTGGATCTTGGGGGAACGCATGAC
Organism: Lithobates septentrionalis; assembly: GCA_037952835.1. Classification (NCBI taxonomy): domain Eukaryota; kingdom Metazoa; phylum Chordata; class Amphibia; order Anura; family Ranidae; genus Lithobates; species Lithobates septentrionalis. The sequence goes on along the minus strand of JBBDGP010000957.1, from coordinate 1,264,794 downwards.
CGCAGAAAGCAAGACGGTGGAAAGTCTCGGAATTCCAGCTTGTACTCCTGCGTTACCGTGCAAATGACCGATCTGTCCTGAATTTACTTTTTCCAGACTTCTGAAAATTGCAGAAGTCTTCCCTCCACCTTGGTGAGGGGGGGTTGCCTCTTCATGAGGCTTTAGGATTCTGTTTTGCAGATTTCCAACCCCAGGGCTTCTTTTGAGCCTGGGTCTGACCCAGAGTGCTTCGTCTAGAGTCTGATGGCGGAGGCCGTAGCCACTGCCTAGAGGCGGAAGCCCCTGGAGCAGGGGAGAGAGTCCGTTTAAATGCAGGGCGTTTATATTTTCTTTTGACTGGTAAAAAGGTACTTTTCACAGCAGAAATTTTCTTGATATATTTATCCAAGTCTTCTCCAAATAGTCGCTCTCCATGAAAGAGGAACCCAGTTAGGTTTTTACATGGTGTTTCACTGACCAATCTTTCAACCACAGGATTCTGCGCATATGTCCCAGCATAAGCGTGAGGCGGGATGCCTGTTGCATAGAGTCTTTGATGGCATTCAAGGCAAAACATAATGCCTTAGGTAGTTCAGCCAAATCTTGACCTATTTGTGTAGGAAGCTCTCTAAGGGCCTGTTTGAATTAGGGATTGCCAGACGCCTATCGCGGTGAATGTGGGCTGGGTGACGGCACCTGCTATGGAAAAAGCAGACTTTAGCAGGTATTCCAACTTCTTATCTGTTGGATCTTTAAGCATCTGTGCATTGTCTACAGGACAAGTTAAGTTATTATTCACATTGGAAATTGCAGCGTCAATTGCTGGTACTTTCCATTTTTTGGAGAATTTCTCCTCCAGAGGATAGAGAATTGAGAACCTCTTAGGAGGGAGAAAATGTTTATCCGGTTTATCCCATTCCGAAAAAATAAGCTGTTCAAGTAATGCATGCGCAGGAAATGCATGCAAAGGATGGGAAGGTTTTAAGAAACCTAAGGAAGAGGCCACATTTTCATGAGACTCTGTTAGGGGCAGCATGAAAGAGGAATGAACCATCTCTGTAAGAGTTTGTATCAGCAATTTTTCAGATTGAGACGCTGAAAAAGGTTCATCTACCATTGTTTCCTCAGTAGAAGAATCATCGGTAAGCTCTTCTTGATTGAGGGTAGAACCTCATCATGTGCCCACTGTTCCCCTTGTAAAGCTGAAGCAGGGGAGGGGGACCTAGTACGTTTCCTATCCATTTGAATGGAGGATGCGATTAAAGCCGCTATTCTTTCTTCCAGACCCTGGAGTGAGGAGGAAAGGGTTTCTTCAGTCACGTATGCAGGTGCTGAGATGTGAGAGGCAGCTGCACCAACAATTTGCTCTAATGGCTCACCCTGAGTTGCCACGATTGGTAATTCAGGCGAGTTAGACAGTGTGGAAATACAGCTTGAAATCCCAATGCCTGGGGGGTGAAACCTTTACCCTTTTGGCTTTTGTGGCGTCTTTTTTGGCAGGCATAGTACAAAAACATAGGCGCTATACACATTGCACTAAATCGCTGAAAATAGTCAATACTTTTAAAATTGATATACAGTTCAGCTTAGTGCTGGAAAAGGGTGTCCTTCCTGAATCAGAAAATGCCAGTTGCATTGCAGAGATTGGGAAATGTCTCACTGCCTGTGATTAGCGCAGTGCCGACTTCCTGACGGGCTCTGCACGTGGGGTGTGCGAACACGCCGGAGCTCATCCTTACTCCTCATCAGCAGAGAAGAGACTGACACAGCTGTATGTATTCGCTATTAGCCTGCCGTTAGTCCATGGACATTTCATGGCACCTGAGCTAGGCCCTGCCCCTTCCGAAAAAAAAATTCCACCCCTTTCTTATTTAAAATGTTTCCGCCGCCTGAGCGCGGCATTTTTCGGGTCCCAGACCCAAAACGAGGGGAGGGTCGGCAGAGCCTCCTGCAGTGAGGCACAGACTTGTGTAAAAAAAATAGCCACAGTAACAAACTTTCAGCGGTATAATAGCGGGACCCTCTATCTCCCCCACGGGGGGGGTAATGTAGGGGGGGGATCAGCGCTGCTGTCCCCCTAACCCTCTGGTCCCATCAGGGGAAGAAAAAAAACAAACATTTTTTGCAGCTTTTCCTACCTTGCAAAAATCTGCTTCCACACGCTGTACAGCCAGGCACGGAACTGAGCAGTGAAAGACAACCGAGTAAGGTATGTGCATGGACTCCATCTAGTGGAGATTTTAAGGCATGACAACATTTTTCCTTACATGAAAGAAATGTATAGATGTTTTTAATATCCAAGTCTCTCATTCCTTACCTTGTCCTCGCCGCAAGATTTTGCTGATTTAACAGAAAATCCAGCTTTCACCCATCACGGCGGGTTATGTTTAACAAACCTTCAAGGACTGGGTCAGTTAAAACGGGGTCCAACTGCCTTGGGCCTTGTATAGCACCCCATATCAGGAAGCTTGAGGTAATGTAACAAGACCTAAGCCCTGGGTTCCTGTCGTACTAAGAGGCATTACAGGCAAAACCTCGTGCTTCGGATACGAGGTCCCAGATATCATCCATTTTAGGCCTCAGTGGGACTTCTGGATGGATCTGGTTACTTTTTATGGAGGAATTTAAATCCAGCATGGATCCCTCTGGGAGCTCCTCAGAGAACTTCTTCACTTGTGACCAAAACCTTAGGCACTGGTGAAAAAGCTGATATGCTCCTGGAAGGAGGAGGGGTTATATAGGGGAGTAAACTTCCTGAATTAGGGTTTACCAGTGTCAACACCTGACTGTAGGCTATAACCCATTAAGTAAATACTTAAGGCTCTGTGTCCCATGATGTACGATAAAGAAATTGTTTTTTGGGTACAGTGTTGCATGACTGTGAAAGCTGAAAACTTGCCTGGGCAGGAAGGGGGTGAAAGTTTCCAGTATTGAAGTGGTTAAAGCCTAACTTTAGGTTTATTACAATTTTAAAAATAGTTTTTTTCTTTTCCTCCCCTTATGTTCTGTTTGACACCACTACCCCATTATATTTGCTAGCTGATTAGACATGTGCGTCTTTCTACCAATGCCAGGTGATCCCAGTGTATGCCAATTTGAGATACCCCACTGTTTTGAGGAGGCCTTTGCCGATCTTGCTGGACTGGTTTCTATTACTTTTCTAATTGGTTTTATTCATAACCGGTTTGTCATCATCGTTCATGGAAACACTAAGTAGTGCAGCATTTCCCAATCTGGTCTTGTATAATGCTATAATCATACAGACATTGATATATGCTCTAATATAGGTTTTGTTTTATAGATCACACGTACAATTGCTAAACTTTCCCTGAGGAAGGAGTTTTAAGGACTCTGAAATGCGTCAGCTCGGTTTATGCAAAAAATATATGCATATGACAGTCCAAGTGACTTTTGTCTATGTTGTGGTACTATGTATTAACCCATCCTTGCCATGAATGTATATTTTTTTTATGTTGCACAAGAAACCTTTTTTTGATTTTTTGATACCTTATATTGAATTTTACAAAAATTTTATGTTTGTACACTTTTTTAAACTATGAAGTCCCATTTCTAGTAGGGGGTATTTTTGGTCTTTTACAATTACAAGGGATGTGGCCGTAATCCAGTTGATCCAGGGAACATTCGATTGCCTTTTGGGGGAGCAGGAAGGATTTTTTTTTCCCCTGTTGGAGCAAATTGCATTATGCTTTGCTTTTTTTTTTATTTCCTCTGGATCAACTGTGGGTATAGGATTTTAAAAAATACATACATTTTCCCCCCCTTTTATTGGTTGAACTAGAGTCTTTTTTCAACCAGACTATGTAAATATGCATTGGTATATCTATGCGAGAGTGGCTTTTGCTGCTACTGTGGATTTGCGGGTTAATATTGCTGGGTGGAGTTAGACAGGGTGGTAGGAAAGCAAAGCATATTAATGTATGCTGTAGGTGTGTGAAACACATGACTGCACTACACAATCGTGCCTTGCTGTAGAAGACTTAGGCCTCATGCACACGAGACGCTGTTAAGCGCGCGTTTAGAGGCAGTTGGACACTTTTTTCAAATGCCCCTGAACTCATTCAATGTTATCCTATGTATCCATTTCCACAGTCTACTTTTTATGGCGTGTTTAGGCAGTTGCGTTTAACCTCGTTTTTCCAGAAGCAAAAAAATGGGTTCAGACGCAAAAGTTTTTCACGTTTCAGACGCCAAACGCGGCTAAACGCCGGTACCGCGTTTGCATTAATAAATGTTTTTAAAGGAACCCTATTTTTTGGACCAGAAAACACAGAAATATGATGGTAAACTGCAGCAGAGAATGACATTTTGCGACCCGAATATGGGGCCCTGTATCTCGGGGCCACTTGGTGCTAGGAGCCCCAAATTTGGTGAACAAAATGGCAGAAATAGTTAAAATTTATCATGCTTTCTGAGCTTGCGGAGGGTCTATCTTAACTTAACGTTTCTAGATGCAAACACGGTTAAATGCAGCTAAACGGGGCATGCAAACGCGGCAAAACGGGCGTTTCTAAACGCCGGTTTCAGCTTTTAAAAACATGTGTTCAGCAGAGTTTGCACCGGCGTCTCGTGTGCATGAAGCCTTAGATGCAGAAGATGGTCACAGGGATTGGGGAGAAGGATAGAGAAGTCAGTATGAGAGAGAAAGTGTATATTATATTTAAAAATAGATAAACAACCACAGCCTAGTGCTCCAATTCTTGATGTAAATTTGTAAATTAAAAACACAAATAAAAAACTTGGATGGTGCTGCTGCATAGTACTTTTTTTGCTTAGTCCATAGTTCTACTTCAAATACTGTGTGTTTATGTTCATTTTGTCCTTCCTTCAAAAATAATCTTACTCCCTTCTCTGAGACCTGAAAATCTCAGCATGCAAATTCGATTTTTTATTAGTCACATGCAACTACCTTTTACGGTCTCTGCTTGACATCCTTTCATGCACACAGTGAAAGTTAGGGAGGGGTCTCTAGTTAACCTCTCTTAAAAGTTACGTGAGACAATACATAACCCATCAAATCTTAAGCCGGCCATTGATGGAGGATTGGGGGGGGGGGGGGGGGGCGTGGGGAACCTACCTCAATTGTGTGGATGGAGGAACCACCCATCAATGCCCATCTTTACTGTAAGCTTGCACCAACAATGAAAGATTGTAGAATTATGCATATGCTTGTGGGAAATGACCTCTATGTCTTAGTGATTACATATGGCAAGAATGACTGGAAAGAATCATTTTAGAAAATGATTTTAGAAAAAAAATACATCTATGACACTGGCCATCAGCAATGTTTAGAGTATAACTAAAGACAAAAAACTTTTTCCCATGATTTGGATAGAATGATTAAGTGTTAAAACCTGGCCTAGTTTACATTAGCTTTACTCTTTGAAGAGCAATGCACTCTCTGATTACTCTTCAGAAAGCATTTGACAGGCGAGGAGGCGTATGTAAAAACACAGATGAAGAACGAGGAGAATCAAACAGAGCCGCACTAATTTCTTTGCGCACACATCTTTACAGTGAATGTACATTAGCGCTTTATGTATAATCAGAACAGATTAGATAACATGGAGGTGTCTCACGCAAAAAAAAAAAAAGTCTGGTTTAAATTTATACACATAGTAAACTTGAATCTATGCATCATATTATGGAGCTCCTGGATCCTGAAATACCACAATCAAACCGGACAATCATTTTACCTTGCACTCAATCTCTGCTTGCTTGCGCTTTGCATCAGTTAGCTGAGCTTGCAGAGTCTTGTTTTGTGTGGACAGATATTGCACCTTAGCTTGTAAGCTTTTGACCTCTTGCTCTGCTCTTCTCAGATGGTTGCTGTTTATCTGGTTCTGTTGTGAAGGGAAAAAAACAAAAAGGAGACACAAAAGCGATAAGGTGTAAAAAACCTGAACGAGATATTAAAACACAGACAACCAAGTAAAAATTACAAGTTAAAACTAGAAAAGCTACAATTTCTGGGGAAATTGTGTGAAGTGTTCTTGCCTCTACAACTGGAGTGGGCGGAGTAACTGGGTGGAGTGGCTTGAGTAACTTGTGTGGTTGGAGTGGCTGGAGTAATTGTGAAAAATGTTAAAAAGGTTAGTATTTTAAAAAGTATAAATAGTGATAAAAAAAGTTGAAGAAGTCCCATCATTAGCTGAAAGAGCTGAACATTTTTTTCAAAAATGATTTTTTTTTTAAAATATTTTTTTTTCCATGGGGTGGTCATAATATTTTGGCTGATTATGTTGTGGTCATAATGTTTTGGCTGATAATGGGGTGGTCATAATGTTTTGGCTGATCATGGGGTGGTCATAATGTTTTGGCTGATCATGGGGTGGTCATAAATTATTTGGCTGATCATGGGGTGGTCAAATGTTTTGGCTGATCGTGGGGGGGGGGGGGGTCATAATGTTTTAGCTGATCATGGGGTTGTCAGCTTTGGTCACCTCCCACTCTAGTTTTGAACATGTCGCCATTCATTCCTATGGGACCAATTTCGCCACAAAAACGATGATATTTCGTAAACCATTTGGCAAAACGTTCCACACAGTAATAGCACACCAATTGGGAACAATTCACACATTTCGGTATATTACTGTCTATGTAGTGCAAAAGCTGTGGGAGGAGTTAGGGTGCTAAATTTGGCTATGATGAGAATATATATGTGAGATAACAGTAAGTGGTCTTGCTATGCAAGAACACTTAATAAAACATCTGTACAATTAAAATACAATATAGAATAAATAACACAGATTCAAATAACAGGCAAACTTCCAAAATACAAATACACCACTTTCTCTAACACCGCCCCAGATAATAACACAATACCAACATACTATAAAAACACAAAATCCTGATCATAAACAACCAGTATGGTTTTTAAACACATGTACACTTCACCTATACTTCTAATTCTTCACCTAGTGAATCCTGCAAGCAACAGTCATAAGTACTCACTGTAAGGCAAATCTTTTTTCTATCAAGGATAGAATCCTGACTTATCCTATTTCCATTGCTTAACTTTCATTGCTGGACAAACATATATTATAGGCCTCATGCATACTGGGTTTAAAAAGTGCTGCTTTTACAGGCATATTAGAGGAGCACTGAAGAGGAGAAAAAAAAAAAAAAAACACACACAAACACACACACCCCATCAAAAACCACATTAAGAGCAGAAAACTGCTGAATGTGTCTAAACATTCAATGCATCTAGGAGTGTTTGAGCGTTCATGCATTCTAATGATCAGGATAAATTATTCTAGCCATAAGGATCCATTAATGCTCAAACACGTGACGCGCCTAAATGTGTGCGCATATACGAGGCTGTGTGTGAATTTTTCAAGCAGCTTTTCTCCTGCCAGGAGTTCTGGTGTCCAGAGAAGAAAAGCAAACGCCCTGTGCGCCTGAGGCCTTACACGTGTGCCCTGAAGTACAGAGTTGGTACATGAACTTGTTACCAATTACCCACTTGCCGACTGCCCCATAGCACATTTACTGCTACAGGGCGGGCAGGCTGCGCAGGATCAAATATAATATAATATATATCTCCATCTCCGCACTTCCAGGTATCGGGCACGAGTGCGCACCACCATCTGCTCGCTCCCTGTGTGATTTTACACAGCGGGAGCTGATCAGCGTGTCCTGGAGGACCCAATGTCGGCCGGCACCCGCTGATCATTTGGTACACTGACAGAATGGCAGTCTGCCTATATAAACAAGGCTGATTGCCTTTCTGTCAGTACAGAAGACATGGATCCTGTGTTACTGTAAAGCAGAAACGCTGATCCATGCCTTCCACTAGTAAAAGAACCTCCCCCACTACGCTGAAACATTAGCTAGGCACACAGTTAACCCTTTGATCGCCCGTGTTAACCTCTTCCCAGCCAGTGTAATTAGGAGAGACAGTGCATATTTTTAGCATTGATCACTGTATTAGTGTTACTGGTCCCCTAAAGAGTGTCAAAAGTGTCAGATTTGTCTGCCGCAATATCGCAATATCCCGCTATAAGTCGCTGATCACCGCAATTAGTTATAAAAAAAAAAGTTTGTAGACTCTAGAACTTTTGCAGAAACCAATCAATATACTCTTATTGGGATTTTTTTTGCCAAAAATATGTAGAACACATATTGGCCTAAATTGATGAAGAAGATATTAGATTTTTTTTTTTACATTTTTTTTTTTATTGGATGAGTTTTTGAGCAGAAACTAAAAAATATTGTTCGTTTCACAATTGTCAGCCGTTCTTTGTTTATAGTGCAAAAAATAAAAACAGAGGTGATCAAATACCACCAAAGGAAAGCTCAATTTGTGGGGAAAAAAAAAAGGACATGCATGTTATTTGGGTACAGTGTCACGCAATTGTCAGTTAAAGTAACGCAGTGACTTATCGCAACAAATGGCCTGGTCAGGAAGGAGGGTAAATCTTCCAGGTGTCAAGTGGTTAAACATCTATCTCATTTGAGTTCTGATCACTACATATGTACTGATCAGATCACAATTCAAAATTCTACCTTACACACAAAGCACAGAAGGCAACGCTTGAGAGAATAAAAGCCTCCTACTGATAAACATCAAAATATAGATAGTTCCATTTATACAATGAATAGGAGAGGAGAACAAAAGCATTATCAAGCCAAGGTTATAGCTTGCTAACCCAGTGCCATAAGCTTGGTAACAGCTGTTATCCACCATGGAGTCACTAATGTATGTGGACATTTATATTCACCGTTTTCATTTTCATATTTGTATAGCTTTAAATAACCCTCAAAATAGGAAACTGTCGGCAAGTTAATTGGAGTTTGGATGTAAAAATGTCACCGACAGGATTAATACAGCATAAACACAAGCATCTACTTCTGGAAAGGATTGGAAATCGTCAATAGAACACTGCCACCCAGTGGTTGGATTAGAAAATACAATCTGAAAATGGAGCTATCATCAAGAAAATAGTGAACAAAATAAGGTTTCAGATAAGGCTACAAACAGCATGTATAAAAATTGTCCATCAGGTTAAACATGGCAAAAGCTTTGCCTATAACCCTAGCCTTATTTTGATAGTGTGGTAACAAACGTTGCATATACTTTTTGGCAACTTTCAACTTATAAAGTAACAAAACAAGTACTGAACATACAGTACATGGCGCCTGCACATTTGTTTCTGCACCTGGGATCCTAAAATATTAGATTTTTTGCTAGATTTTTGTAGCCAGCATAAAAGCAGCACAAAATGCTGTAAGACAAGTTGCCAGTATGCCTTAAATATTTTTGCAGGTACCCAGCTTTTTTTTTTCTATTGTTGCGAGTTTACAACATTGCTCTGTGTTTTGAGCACCAAATGCCTTTGCAAGCCCAGATGCTACCTTGCAAAGTAGCAGTGACATCATATCACTTTGACTCACATGGCTTCTGCAGAAAGCAGAGATGTGGGTGGGGCCCAGCAGAATCCCGCCCACTACAGGCTGCATTCAGATAAACTACAGGAGGGGGGCAGGTGCAAGACCAGTCACCCTCTCCACAAGGAGAGAGATCAGTAGTAAGTTGTCTTTTTTTACAGGAAACTCCTACACTGAGGCTTCATGCTGGATTACTGCAAAGATCTGGAAGAGGGAAAAAAAAAAAAAAACACACACGCCATGATTTAAGAATACACATGGACTCCTGTATTTAGACAATATTTGCCTATCTGGGAGTTTAGCTTTAACATTCCCTGCAGGCTCAGATGCTGGACTGACTGGTTTCTACCTTCGTCTACATCAGTTTACACACTGGCCAGTTCCTTAATACTGCTGCAGAATTGTTTGCTATATTGTTTAGCAAACGTTTATGCTGCAGAAATTAAGATAACCACATAAGCAAATAGCTGCTTCCTGAAGCGATTTTTTTTTTTGTTTTTTTTAGAATTTGCTTATCAGTGCAAAGGGCTGTACATATATTAATCTAGCTTCATGAACTTATCTTCCCTTCATATATTTCTGTGCAAAAAATGTGGAAATGTAGTTTATAGCAGAGCAAGAACACAAAGTGCAGCAAAGTTCAATCATCAGTCTATGTTCAACTGATTAGAGAAAATCATACATCATGTAAAAACGTGAGGCGCTTTTGGATGCTCTAAGCAGAAAGAATTAAGACACTTACTAGGCAACACTAGTAAGGTCAACATAGTCATGTAATACCAACATAATAGCTGAATTTACAGAAGCTGCTTTTCTAATGCACTGCAACGCATTGTGCCCCGATGGGCTTTTCAGTGGGTCCCACAGGGTCAAAAGGCAAGAACAAGCCTACATTCATTCACATGGATAGCATGAGATTGGGAAACGAGGAACATCCACAACAAAAGGCTCAACCAGGCATAGGTTAGGATAAACAAAATGTACACAAATCTCAGGCACATGATAGCTTAGAGCAGGGATATGCAATTAGCGGACCTCCAGCAGTTGCAAAACTACAAGTCCCATCATGCCTCTGGGTGTCATTCTTCTCGCTGTCAGAGTCTTGCTATGTCTCATGGGACTTGTAGTTCTGCAACAGCTGGAGGTCTGCTAATTGCATATCCCTGGCTTAGAGGTTTGGATAGCCGTACAGAAGAAAAAAAAAAAAAAAAAAGTAGAATATATATCATGTGCAGGCTGAAATGCTGTTTTTTAGTCTTCTTGCATATCCCCTTGGATCTCCGGCGACTTTACTTCGAGTGCACTTGCGGTACACTTGTGATGCAGGGTGGGGGTTTGCCCTTGGTGAATAACCCCCATGGTTGCATAAGAATACTTGATCACATAAAGCTGCTTGATCACATAGAGCTGCTTAATCGTATAAAATTGCTGGTTCGCACATAAAAATACATGGTTGCATAAAGATGCATGTTTATACATGTCTACATAGATACATGTTGCATAAACAAGTTTCATAAAACGCATGCTTGCATATTGCGAGAATGCCATAGGTTGCACGAATGAGTGTATATAACGCACGCTTTCATATTTTGCCCAAATGCGTATTTGCATGAACACATGCTTGCATGGAAGCATATTGCTAATTCAGCCCCGGAAGATTTTACCCCCTTCCTGACCAGAGCGTTTTTTGCGATTCGGCACTGATTTGCTTTAACTGACAATTGCGCGGTCGTGCGACGTGGCTCCCAAACAAAATTGACGTCCTTTTTTTCCCACAAATAGAGCTTTCTTTTGGTGGTATTTGATCGCCTCTGCGATTTTTATTTTTTGCGCTATAAACAAAATAAGAGCAACAATTTTGAAAAAAAAACGCAATTTTTTGTACATTTTGCTATAATAAAAATTCCCCAAAAATATATAAAAAAACCATTTTTTTCCTCAGTTTAGGCCGATCGTATTCTTCTACATATTTTTGGTAAAAAAAAAAAAAAAAAAAAAATTGCAATGAGCATTTATTGATTGGTTTGCGCAAAAGTTATAGCGTTTACTAAATAGGGGATAGTTTTATGGCATTTTTATTGATAATTATTTTTTTACTAGTTATGGCGGCGATCAGCGATTTTTATTGTGACTGCGACGTTATGGTGGACATGTCCGACATTTGACACATTTTTGGGACCATTGTCATTTATACAGCGATCAGTGCGATTAAAAATGCACTGATTACTGTGTAAATGACACTGGCAGTGAAGGGGTTAACCATTAAGGGGCCGGGAGGGGTTAAGTGTGTCCTAGGGGAGTGATTAACTGTAGGGGGATAGGCTAGCAGTGTCATTACTCTGATCACAGCTCCCGATGACAGGGAGCAGTGATCAGTGACACTTGTCACTAGGCAGAACGGGGAGATGCTGTTTACATCAGCATCTCCCCGTTCGTCCTCTCCGTGAGGCGATCGCGGGCATCCCCGCGGCGAACAAGTCCACGGGACCCGCGACCCGACTCACGGAGCTCCCGGCCGGCGTGCGCGCGCCGTCGGCGGTGCGCACGCAATGGCATGGCGGGGAATTCAAATGGATGTAAAGGTACGCCCATTTGCCCAGCCGTGCCATTCTGCCGACGTACATCGGCGTGCGCCGGTCGGGAACTGGTTAAACACATGCTGGCATGTTTTCATTTGTACTGCATACACGTTTATTACATTAAGCTGTATACATATGTACTTGTTTTCTCTGGGACTATTTACCTATGTACTTGTTTACATAGGACTACACGCATATGGGCCTATTTGTGCTTGTTTGCCTGAGGGTACTTAGGTATGGGTGTATTGACCCTGTACTGCATACATGAATGCATGAATGGTAAGAGCACTTGTATACCTGTATGTTTGCATGCCTAGGTGCTTGCATACCTAAGGGCTTGTATAGAGGTAAACCAACTTTGGTTTAGGCCTCCATCCTTGGAGGACTGTTTATTGGGACACCAGTTATACCAGTTAAACAGTTTAAAAAAAAAAAAAAAGAAAAAGACAGCCGGGGGGGATGGGGGGGGGGGGGGGGGGTAAAAGGGATGCGGGAGCACCACTCTCAGGTTCAGTGATCTGGCAGGTATCCAGATTCCTTGATGGACAATGGTTTCAGGGGCATCAGAACCACTGTGGTGTTTGGCATTGCAGGGTGTCCTGGCGCATGCATTTTTCATCAGACTGCGGCCATATCACCTTGTTCATGCCTGATCTCAGTTGATTGAAGCCTAAACAAGATCAAGCCTGGTTAGTATACAGAAGCTATACCCCACCGGGGTGAGGGTCTGTCACAGATTTGTCAGCCTTTGCCTTACATTTGCTCTTGGAGCAGAAGTTATAGGCTCATTATTGTGAGACAAATGGTGGCAGTTCCAAAGTCAAGTAGGAACATGAGGTCTATCTTAAGATCTCAACTCGGTGAACATCCGTCTGTTTTCAGATACGTTAGATGGTTCAGTGATGACCTCTCTGCAAGAAGTAGGTTTCATGTTTGTTTAAAGGCTCATCAAGGATTTCTGTAATTGCAGTGGAAAGCCTTTTTATGGATCATCCCTTTGGGTTGGCCACAGCTCAGGAAGAGCTTCTAGCCCCAGAGCAGGGCTTGCTGAAGACACCTCATTGCTCTTTACCTCAATCTTTGCTCAAGAAGCGGTCAAGTCCAGGGGTTCCTTCAATATATTTCTACAGAAGGAGGCTGTGCTTGGATCAAAGCACGTTCTCTACATACAGCCCTACTCCAGGTCAAGGTAGAAGTTCATTCCCTGACAGGAACTTGAGGATTCGGGCATTGCTTGGCCGGAAGGCTCTGTTTCCAGGGTGTTGCAGAGCAAAGATTGGTGCTTGATATTCTTCCTTTTTCAGGAATCTGGAAGATAACCACTGATGCCAGTCTCTACAAGTTGACTTAAGGCTGGCTACAGTTCAGTAGGGTTGATCTCCACAGGAGTAAATACTGTCCAATAGCTGGTAATTTTTTTGGCCAGTATGCCTTGCTCTGGATTATAGGAACAACCAGTTTTAGGTTCAATCTTGTAATGCCTAGGCGGCACCAGAGGTCATGCGACTCAGGGAGGTGTACCACATTCTGTCTGGACAGTACAAGTGCTGTCTCCATTGCCAATGCATATGCCAGGTATAGCATAGTGGCAAGGGGAACCCTGCAGGGGAATCTACTGGATTCCAAGTTCTACAACAGTTGGGACAGGTGTGTCCAGGACAAGAGTCCCACTGCCAATGGTGGTACATACACTGGTAATACCTTAAGGTCTGGTTTTCCCTTATTTGCCGTTTTTTCCCTGTTTAGGATTCTGCCACATCTGCTGCGAAGAATCCATAAGGTGGTAACATGGATATTAGTGTTGGCCGAATTAGCCCAGGAGGGCTTGGTACGCAGACATAGCAGGTCTTGCGGGGGTTATTCCGGTCCAGCTGGATCTAATGGTCTTGAGTCCTGTATCTCAGCACTATTGAGCCCCTGGAAGCCAGCTTCGGGGAACTTCAGTTACAGGACTTGAAAGTATTTTTTGCCTGGCGTGAAGCCAGGAAGTGGCATTCGCAGAAATATGTGGGTCGGAGGTTTTTCTCTCTCTCCAATCGGTAGATGGAAGGCGTTTGGCCTTGAGTAACGTTAAGGGTCAGGGTTCGTTTCCCACTCCTTTTTTTCATACCTCATACAGTATATAACTTGGACAGTCCTGTCAGGCCATTCTTGTGTCCTTGGGACTTGAATTGGTCTTGACTGTCCTTGCTAAGGCCACTTTTTGAACCAATCAAGGGATTCTGTTGGTCCTTAGAAACCAAAGAAGCCACCTTCTGGGATAAATCACTTCACGAAGCGGAGTGTCAGTATTGGCGGCTCTTTTCTGCAAGGAGCCATTCTTGGTCTCGCATCACAGGGTGATGTTGCGTCCTCATCCATTTTTCTTGCTTAAAGTGGTTTCTAGTGTTCCACTTGAATCAGGACAGTCTCTTGCCTTTTACATTTCTCCTAAATCCGCAATTGGCAGGAGAAAGATCGCTACCTACTCTAGAGGTAGTTCAGACGCTCAGGGTCTACTTAAATTGTCGTCACAAGTCAGGAATCCTGGTTCTGCCGTCAGAAGAGCCCAGGAAGGGCAGGCGGCATCCAGATCGAATATTTAGCAGTGGATCTGTCAGTTTATCAATGATGCCTATGGTTTAAATGGCAAAAAACTCATTTTTTCCTGGGGAGAGATTCTCTACCAGGTGTGGGAGTATCTTGGGCAATCCATCATCTGATGTCAGTGGCCCAGGGGTACAAGATCACTAATTGGTCTTTGGGTTATACATCCACAGGGTTTTTTTACCAGGTCGATCACGTAGAAAATACTGCCTTTGGCCTCAGCGTATTACAAATAAAGGAGTAGGTCCTCCTTTTGGTGGCAGTTTCTAGAATAGTGTCTCCCTCCCCTAAGGGGAATAGCTTTAGGACAGCCCAGTCAATATTATGGTGCTGTGTGTCCTGTGATGTACGATAAAGAAAAATTGATTTTTAATACAGCTTACCTGTAAAATCCTTTTCTTGGAGTACATCCCTCTTTTCTGGGATCTTCATTGCTTGCTACAAAAACTAAGGTACTTCCTGTATGGGAGGGGTTATATGGGGGGAACTTTATATTGGTTGTCAGTGTCCAATCACCTAAAGGTAGCATATAACCCAGATAGTCATTATTATGGTGTTCTGTGTCCCGTGATGGCACTTTTGTTGCCAGCGGTTTAGACATTAGTGGCTGTGTTGAGTTATTTTGAAGGGACAGCAAATTTACACTGTTATACAAGCTGTACACTCAGTACTTTACATTGTAGCAAAGTGTAATTTCTTCAGTGTTGTCACATGGAGATAATAAAAGATTTACAAAAATATGAGGGTGTACTCACTTTTGTGAGAATATTATACACATATATATATATATATATATATATATATATATATATATATATATGTGCATCTCAAAATCAGTGGGACCCCGTGCTGGTTTACGCCAGATTTTTGGAGAGGCAGGCACATTGATTGCACAGCATAGACCTGACTATGGCTCAGGGCTCCACCCAACACACAGGCGGTCTTGTGCATGGGAGTCAGGACGACTCCAATCCTCTGCAGGAGTCAGAGAGGCTGCATGGGGGCAACCAGAGAGAGCATATCTGCAGGAGGCAAATTAAGCCTAGGTTCACATTGGTACAATTTGGCATGTCAAATCGATGGCTATTGCCGGCAATGGCACCACCCGAATCTGTGCAGCGCCGCACCGATTCCCAAAAGTAGTTCCTGTACTACTTTTGGCGACTTCTGGGGGCAATTTGTATAGACATCTGTACAGGAACCCACACAGGTGTCTGTCAATTCACCCCTGAAGGTGTACTGCATTGCCGGGTTGAAATCGTGTGAGTTCAGCTGAACGCACACGATTTCTAACCCGCAGCAATGTGAACCTAGGCTTAGTCTGACAGGAGCTGATCGTGAGTAAGCTACGAGAGAGCTTGACTAAGGAACTCTTTTGGTCTGAGGAGCAGGCTGAAGGCCTGTGGCAAAAGAGTAAAATCGGAAGGCTGAAGTATTCCGATTGTGCAAGTTACAGTAATGGTGGGACCCCCTGTGTGGGCTACTGATGTCTTTTGTGAACTTTTCCATTCTTTTAAATAAAAGTGGGCTACTATGCCCTTAAAAAATACAGTTTCAGACTGGCGCACTCATGTGTGTGTGTATATACACACATACATATAAAATAAGTATTAAACAAGTCACTTTAAAATAATTCTTAAACATGTCACAATTTTTCTAGGTAAATATTTTTCCAAAAGGTGTTATTGACATGAAATTTTCACCACGTTGGCAACAACCCATGCAATCCATACATACAAAGAAACCAAAACATACATTCAGAAATTAAGTTGTGTGTAATAAAATTAA
Organism: Lithobates septentrionalis; assembly: GCA_037952835.1. Taxonomy (NCBI): domain Eukaryota; kingdom Metazoa; phylum Chordata; class Amphibia; order Anura; family Ranidae; genus Lithobates; species Lithobates septentrionalis. The sequence goes on along the minus strand of JBBDGP010000957.1, from coordinate 1,248,451 downwards.
ATGACACAGAAAAAAAAAGTACTGAACACTAACTGAAATTTACTACTTTGTACAAAATCCTTTGTTGGTAATGACCACTTCAAGACGCCTCCTGTATGGAGAAACTATTCTTTCACACAAACAAATCTTGAAGGTCCTGTGGGCCTCTATGAACTCTGATCTTTAGTTCTTTGCATAGATTTTCGTTTGGGTTCAAATCAGGTGATTGGCTGGGCCATTCTAGCAGCTTTATTTTCTCTTTGTAACCAATTGAGAGTTTCCTTGGCTTTGTGTTTGGGATGATTGTCTTGCTGAAATGTCCACCCCCGTTTCATCTTCATCATCCTGGAAGATGGTAGCAGATTTTTTTATCAAGAACGTCTTGGTACATTTTTCCATTCATCCTTCCTTAAATGACATGAAGTTTGCCAGTACCGTATGCTGAAAAAAAGCCCCACGCCATGATGTTCCCACCTCCAAACGTCACTGTTGGTATGGTGTTTTTGGGGTGATGTGCAGTGCCATTTGACCTCCAAACATGGTGTGTGTTATGGCATCCAAAGAGTTCAATTTTGATCTCATCAGATTATGATCTCACATTATTTCACAGGCTTGTCTAAATGTTGTGCAGCAAACTTTAAACAAGCTTTAACATGCTTTTTCCTCAGCAATGGAGTCTTGCTTGGTGAGCGTGCATACATGCCATGGCGGTTGAGTGCATTACTTCTTGTTTTCTTTGAAACAATTGTACCTGTTAATTGCAGGTCTTTCAGAAGCTCTCCATAAGTTCTCCACAAGTGGTCATTGGGTTTTAGGACAACTCTTCTGATCATGATTTTCACTCCTCTGCCAGAAATCTTGCGAGAAGCACCCAGTCGTTGTGGCCGGTTTATGATAAAATTATATTCTTTCCACTTCTGGATTATGGCCCCAACAGTGCTCACTGGAACATTCAGAAGTTTAGAAATCCTTCTGTAACCAAAGCCATCAGTATGTTTTGCAAGAATATGGTTGCAAAGGTCTTGATAGCCGTTTGCTTTTACCCATAATGAGAGGTTTCTTGGGTGACACCTTGGTAATAAGACCCCTTTTTATAGGCCATCAGTTTAAACTGAACCAGCTCATATTTATTTGCACCGACAAGGAGCAGGGTTGTTTTCTAATTACTGATAGATTTCAGCTGGTGCCTTGGCTTTCCATGCCTTTTTGCACTTGCCGTTCTTCATGTGGCTAGCAACCATGCAAGGGTATTCCCTATATCGCAGGAATAGAGAGGGTAAAAAAGGGGAGAGGTATGCCTGTATATCAAAAATTATGTACAGGTGAATGTGAGAGACATCACTAAGGGAGCAAGGGAGGAAGTGGAATCCCTATGGGTAGAGCTACAAAGGGAGGAAACTAAGGAGAAAGTAATACTGGGAGTATGCTATAGGCCCCCTAACCAGCGGGAGAAGGGGAGGCGGACCTTCTATCACAATTTGGATTAGTGGTAAGGATGGGAAGTGTCATTATAATGGGGGATTTTAATTATCCAGACAGAATGGGAGGAAGGAACCGAGCATTCATCTAAAGCTTGCCATTTCCTAAATGTCTTGCAGGACAATTTCATAGGTCAGATGGTAAATGCACCAACTAGAAACAAAGCGTTACTAGACCTACTGATTAACAACAATACAGACCTGATCACGGATGTGGAAATACAGGGCAATTTAGGAAACAGCAATCACAGGTCAATTGGCTTCAGTATAAATCATACAAATACGAAGCATAAGGGGAATACAAAGACACTGGATTTCAAAAGAGCCAACTTCCCTAAACTACGATCCTTGCTAGAAGGTAGTAAATGGAATAAAATCTTAAGAACAAAGAACACGGAGGAAGAAAGGGTATGCTTTAAGAGCATATTAAATAAGGGTATTAGCCAGTGCATCCCAATTGGAAATAAATTTAAAAGAGCTAATTAAAGTCCTGGGTGGCTTAACTCCAATGTAAAAATGCATAAAAGCAAAAGGAGAAGGCCTTAAAAAAATACAAGGCTGAGGGATCATCAGCTTAACAACTTTACAAAGAATGCAACAAGAAATGTAAGGGTGCAATCAGGGCGGCTAAGATAGAACACGAAAAGGCACATAGCGGAGGAGAGTAAAAACAAATCACAAGAAATTCTTTAAGTATATAAATAGTAAGAAAGGGAGGTCAGATCATATTGGTCCCATAAAGAATGAAGAAGGGAATCTGGTTACTAAGGATGAAGAGATGGCGAAGGTATTGAATTTATTCTTCTCCTCAGTCTTCACAAGGGAAACTGGGTGGCTTCAGTAACCAAAACTGCAATGTTTATCCTCATGACACGCCACAGGAAGCACCCTCATGGCTAACAGAGGACAGAATTAGACTTGAAAAATTCAACATTAATAAGTCACCAGGACCAGATGGCTTGCACCTGAGGGTCCTTAAAGTGGTGTTCGGGCCGAAATTATACTTTTTAAATAAAAATACCCCTATAATACACAAGCTTAATGTATTCTAGTAAAGTTAGTCTGTAAACTAAGGTCTGTTTTGTTAGTTTATAGCAGTAGTTTGTTATTTTATAAACTTACAGCAGGCCGTGGCCATCTTAAGTGTGGGCATCTGAAGCCAGACTATTTCTTCCTGGATCTCATCCTTGCAGATCTCGCACATGATCAGTGCAGCACAAGCAGTGTAATAGGTTTCAGGTCAGGTTTCTACAGCAACGGCAGTGTCAGAGGAAGTTGCCACCCCTTCCCAGAAGGCACTGCAAACAGGAAATGATGCGATGGGCCAAGGCCAGGGAGGAGGAAGTGAAAAATGAATGCAGCAGATATACAGTAGGTGCTGAGAAAAAAAATAAAAGAAATATCCAATTCGTTTACAGTGCACAGTTTAGTGAGGGATGCTGAAGAGTTGTAAAAGTGGGTGGAACTCCACTTTAAGTAACTCAGTCAAGTATTTGCCAGACCATTGTCCCCCAGGGTTCTGTCCTGGGACCAATCCCATTTATATTATTCATAAATGACCTGGAGGATGGGATAAACAGCTTAATCTCAGTATTTGCATATGATACAAAGCTAAGCAGGGCAATAATTTCTCCGCAGGATGTAGAAACCTTACAAGAAGATCTGAACAAATTAATGTGCTGGGCAACTACGTGGCAAATTAGGTTTAATGTAGAAAAATGTAAAATAATGCATTTGGGTGGCAGAAAATATGAATGCAATCTACTCACTAGGAGAACTTCTGGGGAATCTAGGATGGAGAAGGACATGGGTGTCCTAGTAGATGATAGGCTCAGCGGTGGCATGCAATGCCAAGCTGCTGCAAGCAAGGCAAACAAAATATTGGCATGCATTAATAAAAAAGGAATTGACTCCAGAGATAACATGATAATTCTCCCACTCTACAAGACTCTGGTCCAGCCGCACCCGGGGTATGCCATCCAGTTCTGGGGACAAGTCCTCAGGAAGGATAAGCTGGAACTGGAGAGAGTACAGAGAAGGGCAACAAAGCTAATAAAAGGGACTAGAGGACCTTTGTTAAGAGGAAAGGTTACGAGCACTGAACTTATTCTCTCTGGAGAAGAGACGGTTGAGAGGGGATATGATTTCAATGTACAAATACTGTACTAGTGACCCCTCAAAAGGAATAAAACTTTTCTGCGAAAGGGAATTTAAAGACACGCGGCGATTCACTAAAATTAGAAGAGAAACAGTTTAACCTTAAACTGTGTAGAGCAGGGATATGGAATTAGCGGACCTCCAGCTGTTGCAGAACTACAAGTTCCATGAGGCATAGCAAGACTGACAGTCACAAGCATGACACCCAGATGCAGAGGCATGATGGGACTTGTAGTTTTGCAACAGCTGGAGGTCCGCTAATTGCATATCCCTGGCGTAGAGGGTTCTTTACTGTAAGAGCGGTAAGCATGTGGAATTCTCTTCCACAGTGGTTTGAGCAGGGAGAATAGATCATTTCAAAAAACTATTAGACAGGCACCTGAACGACCACAACATACAGGGATATACAATGCAATGCTTTCATAAAAAGCACACACATAGGTTGGACTTGTGTCTTTTTTCAACGTCACCTACTATGCAACTATGTGTTAAATACTTTTTCCCTTTGTCATTTCATTTTATTACACATAACTTAATTTCTGAGGTTATTTGTTTTAGTTTCTTTGTATGTATGGATTGCATGGGTAGTTACCGACACGTGGTGAACATTTCATGTCAATATCACCTTTAGAAAAATATCTACGTAGAAAAAAAAAACAATTATTTTACCTGAAATATAACAATGCAAGTCTCTACATGTCGAGGATTGGCAAGCAGCAATATATTTTTGTTTTTGGATTTAAAAAAACAAAAATGTCAGGAAAAGTTGGAACCTCTGTCTGTTTGCTTCTAACTTTCAATTTGACAAAAAAAAAACCCTGCAAGGACAAATATCAGAACCACTGTGAGGTGCAATCTCTGGTGCTGTCATATTTATCCTTTAATCACCATTTACTGAGTCAGTTACCACGTGGGTCAAGCTTTTCAAATGGTTATGTGTTAAATATTTCTGCCATGTTAAAGTCTAAAACTTACAAAAAAAAAAAAATTACAATAAAGTTAGCAAAGTCAGCTCCTATACTTCGGTCCTGAAGATTTCCTTATACATGATATCTCAATAACTATATGAAAGATAACCCCCATACCTGTGTGTCCAACTCCATCATCCGTTGCTTCATTTCTCGTACATCTGCTTGTCTTTCCGCTTCTCTTAGGCGTACGCTCATCAATTCATCCTGAAGCTCATTAATAGTGTTCTTTTTGGGAGGATCTTTCCACCGACCTGCAGTGCGGGCTAAATGTCTCTACAACAATACCAGCAGATGGTACAAGTTAGGGACTATTGCTTATTAAAATACAAGAAATGGTTCCTCCCCACCCCTACATAAAAATGTGTATAATATATATATATATATATATATATACACACATACATACATACACATATATATATATATATATACACACATATACATATATATACATATATACATATACATATATATATATATATATATATATATATATATATATATATATATATATATATATATATACACACACACATATATATATATATATATACACACATACATACATATTATATACACACACATACATATATACATATACGTAAAGTGATGAAGGGAGGCACTGTCATTTTGCCCATCCTATGTATAGACAAAATCACTGAAAGGACAGAGTGACTTTTTATGATGCCCTAAATTCATAATGGCATATACCTGTATTTGAAAGTGATTATTAGGGCTTAAGGTTTAACTTTCTGCATGAAAGTAAAAAAAAAACCTTGTGTGCAGCATCCCCCTCCCCCCCAATACTTACCTGAGCCCCATCTCGATCCAGCGATGTGCACAAGAGCAGTGGCTCTCCTGGGTCTCTTCCTCCTCTCAACAGCTGCCAATGAGGAGAGAACGGGGGCGGGGCCGAGCCGAACTTCATGTGTGAATGAACGCACAGAGCAGTGACTGGGGAGAGAGTCTGCTCGGGTGCCTTCATAGCAAGCCGCTTGCTATCGGGGCACTCGGCAGAAAGGAGGGGCCAGAAGAGCAGGCGGGGGAACCGAGGAGGATTGGAGCTGCTCTGTGTAAACCTACTGCACAGAGAAGGTAAGAATGATGATTACAAAAAAAAAAACTTCCTTTAACATCACTTTAAGCCCGAAAATTTCAAGACATCAAGTCATTTCAGGTTACACACTGCCTTCCTACTGATGGAAATATCTGTTCATTAGAATAAGTCTGACCATTCACTATGACATTACCAACTATAGTGCCTAATCCATTCCTATTTTGTTTAACACACAAGCATTAAAAAATGTTAATACATTTTAAACATCCAAGAACCTCATAGAATACATAAATACTTAAGTTTAAAAAAAAAAAAAGTGATATGGGGAAAACTTCTGGTCCAACAACTATAAAGGGCCTTCTCTATGCTTGACTTAATGGTTTTAACCGGTTCAATACCGGGCCTTTTCACCCCCTTCCTTCCCAGACCAATTTTTAGTTTTCAGCGCTGTCGCACTTTAAACGACAATTGCGCGGTCGTGCGACGTTGTACCCAAACAAAATTGACGTCATTTTTTCCCCCACAAATAGAGCTTTCTTTTGGATGTATTTGATCACCTCTGCGGTTATTTTTTGCACTATAAAAAAAAGAAGAGCGACAATTTTTTTTTTTTTTTTTTCAAAAAACACAATATTTTTTACTTTTTGCTATAATAAATATCCCAATTAAAAAAAAAAAATTGTCCTCAGTTTCGGCCGATACGTATTCTACATATTTTTGGTATATATATAAAAAAAAAAAAATCGCAATAAGCGTATATTGATTGGTTTGCGCAAAAGTTATAGCGTCTATCAAATACGGGATAGATTTATGGCATTTTTAAAAAAAATATATATTTATTTATTATTTATTTATTTTACTAATAATAGCAGCGATCGCGATTTTTTTTTCGTGACTGCGACATTATGGCGGACACATCGGACACTTTTGATACATTTTTGGGACCATTCACATTTATACAGCGATCAATGCTATAAAATTGCATTGATTACTGTGTACATGTGACAGGCAGTGAAGGGGTTAACCACTAGGGGGCGGGGAGGGGTTAAATGTGTTTCCTAGGGAATACTTCTAACGGTAGGGGGAGGGGACGCACAAGGGGAGGAGACCGATCAGTGTTCCTCCATTCTGGGAATACAGATCGCTCTCCTCTGAGCTGACAGGACGTGGATCTCTGCGTTTACACACAGAGATCCATGGTCCGGCCCGGTTAACGGGCAATCACGGGTGCCCGGCGGACATCGCGGCCGCCGGGCACACGCACCGGGTCCCGAGCAACGCGGCGGGCGCGCGCGCCCCCTAGGCGGCCGGGAAACCGAGGCCGTCATATGACGTCCACCCAGGATGGGAGATCCCATCTGTGGACGTCATATTACTATAGGCGGGTAGGGAAGTGGTTAATCATGCATCCTAAGGCCACAAGGATGTGCAAAAAATAGAGCATGGTCAAAGAGGTACAATCTGCCCACTGGAAGATTTTTATGGCACAAAACCTTCATATCTCACAGTGAAGAATCGTCAGTCAACTAAGCATTATACATTTGGAGGACTAACAGTTATAGCAATAGTTTAACTGTAAACTTAAACAGTATTTATTAGGTAAATGCATAAAACAGTACTAGACGGAACCTATTCAATGCAAGATTTGCAGCAGTATGAATAACAGGAAGTTTATAAAATAGAGTACTGTATGGGTATCCAGCTTCACAAAAACAGTACATACCTGCCAGTGATCTTCCAGATCCCTTATCTGTTGCCTCTGCTCTTTTAAAGACATCACAGCTTCTGCCTCTCTTAACTTCACTGCAATGAGCTCCTCTTGAAGCCTTGCGAGGTTGTTCTCATCAGGGAACGAGCTGTTTTTCTGTGAAGAATTTTAAATGATTTAATAATGCATTTACAGAGATTATTCTATAGAATACAGAGCAGTATCTATAAAACACATCTAGACAGAGGAAAAAAGGCCATGCACAAACTTTCAGGTGAACACCTTATTTTCTCTTTCAACATATTATATACCGTATATACTCGAGTATAAGTCAACCCGAATATAAGCCGAAGCACCTAATTTTACCACAAAAAACTGGGAAAACTTATTGACTCAAGTATAAGCCTAGGGTGAGAAATGCAGCAGCTACTGTAAGAGGAAGAGAGGGTCAACAATGCCCATTTGCAGCCTCACTGTGCCCACTTGCAGGCATAGGTCCCCCGAACTTCAAACTCAGTAGTTAAGGGTTCCTAGATGCCCCCTAGCTGCAGCCAAAATTTGGGGTCTCTGGACTCAAAGGGTCCCGAAATGACATTGCTGCAGATGGACACAGTTGACCGAATTTGGGGCCCTGTATCTCGGGGCCACTTAGTGCTAGGAACCCCAAATTTGGTGTACAAAGCGAGTGGAACTAGCACCACAATATATCCAAAGCTGAGGTTCCTAGCACCAAGTGGCCCCATGATACAGGGCCCCAAAAATCGGTTCAGAAAATGTCAAGCACTTTTCTGCAGCAGAGAATGACATTTTCCGAACCGATTTTGGGGCACCGTATCTCGGGGCTACTTGGTGATAGGAATCCCAGCTTTGGATATATTGTGGTGCTAGTTCCACTGGCTTTGTACACCAAATTTGGGGTTCCTAGCACCAAGTGGCCCAGAGATACGGGGCCCCAAAGTCGGTTTGGAAAATGACATTTTTTGCTGCAGAAAAGTGCTCGACTCGAGTATAAGCCGTGGGGGGGCACTTTCAGCACAAAAATGTGCTGAAAAACTCGGCTTATACTCGAGTATATACGATAAGCCTTTATTGGCTTCCTAGTCCCATTTACAGCCATCACTGTCCAAGCAGCTAAGTCTATATATATAGTGAACACTGGAAGAAAGTGATCAGAACTGCATGCATAAAGATGTCCAAATACACTCTCCCATTTTTGTAAACACCAATGCCCTGTACACACGATAGGATTTTCAGATGGAAAATGTGTGATAGGACCTTGTCGGAAATTCCGACCGTGTGTAGGCTCCATCGCACATTTTCCATAGGAATTTGACACACAAAGTTTGAGAGTTTGCTATAAAATTTTTCGACAACAAAATCCGTTGTCGGAAATTCCGATCGTGTGTACACAAATCCGACGCACAAAGTGCCATGCATGCTCAGAATAAATTGAGACGAAAGCTATTGGCTACTGCCCTGTTTATAGTCCCGATGTACGTGTTTTACGTCACCATGTTCAGAACGATCGGATTTTCTGACAACTTTGTGTGACCGTGTGTATACAAGACAAGTTTGAGCCAACAGCCATCGGAGAAAATCCATGGATTTTGTTGTCAGAATGTCGGATCAATGTCCGACCGTGTGTACGGGGCATAACAGTCATTTAAAGGGCATCTAAACCCAAGAACAAAAATTTAATATTGCAGCTTAGTGTGTTTTTTTTCCCAAGCTTAAAACACTTTCAGCAAGTAAATAAAAAACCTGCTGCACTTGCAAGAAAAACCTTGTCACTTACCGTGATCTGCACTAAAGATTAGCTTTGTGTCTAGCTATGGTTTGTAAAGTACCTATTGCCCTGCCCCACACCCAGCAATGGAGATGAGGACATCTGTATTCCATATCGGGAAAGCAGCCTAGGGTGAAAACCATGAGAACCTCCATAGATATAGTGGAGGGGTGTTTTTGTAGCCATCCAGAGACAGGAAGCACTTTATTTTCAGGGTCACCGGGTGAAAATAAAGCTATAGAAACTTGAAAGAAAACTTATCCCCCACCACATCTTAGGACTGGTGAGCTGCAGTATACTACATTTTTGGTTTTGGGTCTAGATACACTTTATTCAAACACTTGAAAAAACCTACAAAAGGACATGGACACAGCAATACAAAGCTGACATAGGTTCTAGCATTCCTCTACTTAGCCAGTAAAAAGCATTTTTATTTTTCTTTGGTCCTTTTGTGGCAGGGCTATAATGCAGTGGAATTTTTTTTTGGGGGGGGGGGGGTTAAAGCGGGGTTCCACCCAAAAATGGAACTTCCGCTTTAAGGGAGGTCACCCCCCTGACATGCCACATTCGGCATGTCATTTTTTTTGGGGGGGGGGGGGCCAGTACCCTCAGAGGGTCCCAGTTTCCACTTTTCAGAGGGTGCCAGCTCCCACTTTTTTCCCGGCGCACCGGAAGGGAGATCACCTCTCCCCCTTCCCTCTCGGCAATCATCTGGGACATGTCACAGGTCTAAGATGATTGCCCGGCCAGTCACGGCTCGCGCATGCGCAGTGGATGCCCGGCTGTGAAGACACAGCTGGGCGCCCATACTTTCAATGCCGGCGTCGCAGAGAGTAGGGGGGAGACAAGCTGGGCTTCGCTCCCCCACATCGCTGGACCCTGGGACAGACAAATGTCCGATTATTAAAAGTCAGCAGCTGCAGTATTTGTAGCTGCTGACTTTTAATTTTCTTTTTTAGCAGAACTCAGCTTCATTTTCATGGCAAAGAGGGACTTTGCAATTAATTGCAATTCATCTGATCACTCTTCATAACATTCTGGAGTGAATGCAAATTACCATCAAAAAACCTGAGGCAGCAGATTTTGTGAAAATTAATATTTGTGTAATTCTCAAATCTTTTGGCCAGGGCTGTGGCTGTGTGTGACTGAGTACGCCCCTCACATTTTTGTAAATATTTTATTACATCTTTTCATGAGACAACACTGAAGAAATTATACTTTGCTACAATGTAAAGTAGTGAGTGTACAGCTTGTATAACAGTGTAAATCTGCTGTCCCTTCAAGATAACTCAACACACAACAATTAATGTCTAAAATGCTGGCAACAAAAGTGAGTACACCCTTAAGTCAAAATGTCTAAATTGGACCCAATTAGCCATTTTCCCTCCCCGGATTCATGTTACTCGTTAGTGTTACAAGGTCTCAGGTGTGAATGGGGAGCAGATGTGAAATTTGGTGTTATCGCTCTCACTCTCTCATACTGGTCACTGGAAGTTCAATATGGCACCTCATGGCAAAGAACTCTGAGGATCTGAAAAAGGATTGTTGCTCTACATAAAGATGGCCTAGGCTATAAGAAGATTGCCAAGACCCTGAAACAGAGCTGCAGCATGGTGGCCAAGACCATACAGCGGTTTAACAGGACAGGTTCCACTTAGAACAGGCCTTGCCATGGTTGACCAAAGAAGTTGAGTGCACGTGCTCAGCGTCATATCCAGAGGTTGTCTTTGGGAAATAGACGTACGAGTGCTGCCAGCATTGCTGCAGAGGTGGAAGGGGTTGGGGGGGGTCAGCCTGTCAGTGCTAAGACCATACGCCGCACACTGCATCAGATTGGTCTGCATGGCTGTCGTCCCATAAGGAAGCCTCTTCTAAAGATGGACAAGAAAGCCCACAGTTTGCTGAAGACCAGCAGACTAAGGACATGGATTACTGGAACCATGTCCTGTGGTTTGATGAGACAAAGATGAAACTTATTTGGTTCAGATGGTGTCAAGCGTGTGTGGCGGCAACCAGGTGAAGAGTACAAAGACTAGTGTGCCTTGCCTAAAGTCAAGCATGGTGGTGGGAGTGTCATGGTCTGGAGCTGCATGAGTGCTGCCGACACTGGGGAGATACAGTTCATTGAGGGAACCATGAATGCCAATATGTACTGTGACATACTGAAGCAGAGCATGATCCCCCTCCCTTCGAAGACTGGGCCGCAGGGCAGTATTCCATCATGATAACGACCCCAAAAACACCTCCAAGACAGCCACTGCCTTGCTAAAGAAGGTGATGTCGTCATGGAGGAGTGGAAGAGGACTCCAGTGGCAACCTGTAAAGCTCTGGTGAACTCCATGTCCAAGAGGGTTAAGGCAGTGCTGGAAAATAATGGTGGCCACACAAAATTGACACCTTGGGCCCAATGTGGACATTTTGACTTAGGGCTGTACTCACTTTTGTTGCCAGCGGTTTAGACATTAATGGCTGTGTGTTGAGTTTTTTTGAGGGGACAGTACATTTACACTATTATACACCCACTATTTTACATTGCAGCAAAGTATAATTTCTTCAGTATTGTCGCATGAAAAAATAATAAAATATTTACAAAAATATGAGGTGTGTACTCACTTTTGTGAAAAAAAAAAAATATATATATATATATGATTTATATATGAGATATATATATATATATATATATATATATATATATATATATATATATATATATATATATATATATATATATGATTAATATTCACTATGGTCTTTCTGATTCCAGGCCAATCAGGAAGCGGGTCATGAGCCCTGATTGGTCAGGGAGTCCACTTAATGTTCGGCCGGGGGGAGAAGCAACAGTGCTGGAGTGAGGAGCAGCAGCCCTCCCCCGGATCCTTGTCATTTTGAATTAAATTCAAAATACTAACCACAACATACAAAGCCATTCACAACTCTGCCCCAAGCTACATCACCATCTTGTCTCCAAATATCACCCAAATCGTCCTCTCCTACTGTCAAGCTCGCTCATCTATTCCTCTCATGCTCATCTCCAGGATTTCTCCAGAGCCTCTCCCATCCTCTGGAACTCGCTACCTCCACCTGTCCAGCTATCCCCTACTCTTGCTACCTTCAGGCAATCCCTGAAAACTCATCTCTTCAGGAAAGCCAATCACGTCTCTAACTAATCCTTTACCACTTTCATCAGCTCATTCCCCACAGTTACAACCTTACCACCCTTTTAGATTGTAAGCTCTTCTGAGCAGGGCCCTCTTAATCCTCTTGTATTTTATTGTATTATAACTGTATTGTCTCCCTTTTACATTGTAAAGCGCTGCATAAACTGTTGGCGCTATATAAATCTTGTCTAATAATAATAATCCGCCTTCTAAGCTGAGGAGGCCTCTGATCGCCGTCTTCCAATCCATCTCCCATCTCCCCCCCCACCCCCCAAAAAAAATATTGAGCACCAGCCGAAGTCTAACTTTACTTAAAAATGTTCCATCCCCCCTTTTTTTTCGACCCAGTCCAGTCACATGATCCTGCAGCTCCAGCTCAGGAGGTGCTCAGACAATGGCTGGACATTCTGGGAGTTTCCCCATAGGCACCCATGGCCCAGCCAGTCGGTGCTCCCTCCCCTCCCAACATTATACTATGAACTTGTTCCACTCAAACATTAGCTTTAGTTACTGCACTGGGAAGCAGGATCAATAAATTATTAATCTGTGCATAGGAATCACCTTCTCAATCTCCAAAATTTTGTCTTGCATTTCTTTCATAGCACAGTGAGATTCAGCTTCTTTAAGTCTTGCGTGAACCAGTTCCTTCTCCAGTTGTAGTACAAACTCTTCAGAATAGCGAGGATTACATTTATGCTGTGAAAAAACAAAATCATTTCAGTGGAAGATCTGTACTGCAATATGGCGATAAAGAGAACCCATCAAGAACATACATTTGTAAAATGCTGAAACTCCATTCTAGAGCATCCATAATTGGGCAGCCATATCCATCCAGGAAAGGGGTGTGTGGGGTCAATATTAGTCACATGCATTATCTCTTACAGAACAGAAATGTCATTTAAGCATCAGGCTGAAAGAACCCCAGGGGAGGACAACAAACTATCCTGCTTGGGCTGAGAACCAACACACTCTGGGAATCTGGTGGAGAGTAAGCGCTTAATAACTGCTTAAAGACTTTGATTTCTATTCATGTAGTCCTCGCACAACTTATGTTACATAGCAGTTTATTTAGGGGTCAGCACTTAGCTCAGGCAGGAGATAGGATAGTCTTATGGCTCAGAGTGAAGAAATCCAACAATAAAATTACATTCTAGTAATCCCTGCAAAAATTATAATAAGGAGTGGATATTCAGATTACTACAAACGCTCTTTGGCTATTGGCAAACTTAAAAAAAAAACTTTTCCTAAAAGAAAACCAACTTGATTGGGGGAGAGAACTGTTTAACCAACCGGCTATATTTTCTCAATGTACTGAACAATTTGTTTTTTCTTTTGAGGCATTACAGGACAGGCAATATGTTAATTTTCAAAATCTATATAATTTACCATCAAAAAAACACTATGGACCCAACACTGGCAAAGTGCCCATATACGGAGATTGCATAAAAAAAAAAAACTTTATAGCCCGAGTTGTGGAGAAAAAAACCCCCAAAAAAAACAGTAGCAGTAAAGCTGGTCTTAAAATTTTGAGCTGAAGCTGCCAAACAATGTAAGCCATAGGTGGCCCCATCAGCACCACCTGGCTCAAAAAAAAAAAATTAAGATGGAAAATTATTGGTTCAACATTGACTGCATCCAATCATGTATGCAAAAAAAGTACAGATGCCATGTGTCAAAAAAAAAAAAAAAGTTACTAATATATTTTCCATAGTAATGGACCTTTTGCCATTCAGCATAAGAACAGAGATAAATGGGAACCGACACATTATTCACCCCTAATGATGGCCATAGACAGCTAGATTTCTCTCATTCAGGCCATAGGCTGAACAAAAAGTAAATAGATTGATTTTTCCATCCATGATAAACAGCAAGGATGGAGGGATGTTTACTGCTGACTACTGGCTGGACCTGCAGCTACCTGAAAATTTGAACAGTGACTGCATCTGATAGGATGCAGTCATTCTTTGGCCAATAATTTTCCACCAGAATGGTCCAAAATTTGAACCGTATAATAGCAGCCAGGTTTAAGGGAGATTTGCACAGTACTTGCAAAACTATAATAGAGGAAGTAATGGGCAACCATCAACAAGAAATTTCTTCAGAAAACTTCATTTGTAGCAATGTCACCTCTCCAGCTGCACAGCCCTTCTGTAACAGCGACACAAAATGATATCCTTATTCTCCAAAAATCATCCATACGCACCCACTACTTAATGCTGTATCTACAGATAAGGTGTGTGCCTCAAAATAGCTATAGTATTACATATGTGGGGTACCATCATCCTCATGCTAGCAATGTTTAAAAGAAGCCCAGGGCTGCCCCCATCATTCCCCTGGCAAAAGGGAAAATGGACATCCAGGAAGTGACAACTATTATAAAAAAAATAGAACACTTTATTTATACAAAATTCATTGAAAATAACACATATCCATATCTATCTCTCTAAATAAAACGGTAGTTACAACAATGCATTTGTTCTGATTGGTTCTTGCTGGTGATGTGGTGTCCCCAGTGGGTATTGAGGGCACAGGATGTAATTAATCTTGATGTATAGTAATCTACATGTTTCTGGACCGCTTCTTCAGGAGGAGTTAAAGGGGTTGTAAAAGGTTTTTTTTTTTTTTTTTTTATATATAAACATGTTATACTTACCTCCTCTGTGCAAGGGTTTTGCACAGAATGGCCCCGATTCTCCTCTTCTGTGGGTCCCCCAGCAGCTCTCCATGCCCTTTTGAAGACTTGCATTCTAAAGGGGACAACCAAGCGGGCGCATTGGAGTCCTGCTGCTGCATCCATTGACAGATAGCAGGACTTGGCCCCGCCCCCCGGGTCACTGGATTTGACTGACAGCAGTGGGAGCCAATGGCTGTGCTGCCATCAATCTATCCAATGAGGACCAGAGACACCGGCTGGAGCTGCTGTTCTCGTCCCAGTCGATGGAACGATCGGGTTCAGGTAAGTAAAAGGGGGGATCTGAGGGGAAGCTGCACTATGGAAGGTTTTTCACCTTAATGCATAGAATGCATTAGGGTGAAAAACCATGAGGGTTTGCAACACCTTTAATTACCATCATCCAGGATAACCAGCAGTCGGTGATAACAGCAATGGCAGGGGCACAGAGGGTACTCCCCATGGCGGACACAGGGACCATCACAAGTGCATGTATCTAAATTACTCAAAGATCACAAATGCAACGACCTGGGGGGGGGGGGGTAATAGGCTTGGATCATAGTCACCGAGAGGCCCCACCAATCCCAGTTGAATATTACACTGTTCATAACCCCATAATTGGGAGGTCTGAACTGTGTTGGGGCCCCGAAAGTTGCCTCAATGTGCAGATTCCCCCAAGTAGCAGCCTCCACATTTTTTTGCACAGTGCTTGCAATACTATAATAGAGGAAGTAATGTGCAATCAACAAGAAATTTCTTTAGAAAAGTTCATTTGTAGCAATGTCACCTCTTCAGCTACAAAGCCTTCTGTAACAGTAACATGAAATATCATCCTTCTCCAAAAATCATCCATATGCACCCACTAAATATCCCTGTAATCGGTTTTTCATGAAAGGCAGAGGTCCCAATGGGCTACATGCAAGGTTTCCTCCTCACACTGGCCCCCATTCATATGAAATATTTGTTTCTGCCATAGAATAGCATTCAACAATGAAGAATTTCCAATCTAAATTCCTCCTCTAATCTGTTGGTCTGATACAGCTCAAATTTTTTGACTCCGATAAGATATTATCCATTTGGAATTGAAACACTAAAGCAATCTTTAAAGTTAAAGTGATTCTAAAGGAAGGAATTTTTTCTTAAAACAAAACATGCTATATGCTTACCTGCTCTGTGTCATGGGTTTGCACAAAGCAGCCCCAATCAGCTTCTTTTTGGGTCTCCCGTCGGTGGTCCTGGCTCCTCCCTCCTGCCAAGTGCAGGCTCCCTCCAGAGCCACACTGTCCATTCATGGCTCACTGGCTGTGATTGGCAGCAGGAGCCAATGGCTCCCGCTAAAATATGAGCCAATGAGGAGAGAGACACCCAGGAGAGCTGCTGCGCTTATCTGAGCCCCAACACGATCCAGCGATGTCCATAAGTATAAGGGGGGGCAGCGGGCGGAGCTGCACCTAGGAGTTTTCTTTACCTTAAAGTGATTGAAAAAGTCTTTTTTTTCCATTAAAAATAATAAACATTTTATACTTACCTGCTCGGTGTAGTGGTTTTGCACAGAGCAGCCCAGATCCCCTTCTTGGGTCCCACGCCAGCTCTCCTGGCTTCTCCCTCCTGTCGAGTGCCTCCACAGCAAGCAGCTTGCTATGGGGGCACCCGAGCAGAGCCACGCCACAGCTCTGCGTGTCCATTCAGACACGGAGCTGTGGTCCAGCTCCATCCCCTCTCTCTCCTGATTGGCTGACTGATTGACAGCAGTGGGAGCCAATGGCACCGCTCCTGTGTCTCAGCCAATTAGGAGGGAGAGTCCCGGGCAGCCAAGGCAATCCTGCAGATCGCTAGATAGAAATGAGCTCAGGTAAGTATTAGGGGGGCTGCTGCACACAGAAGGTTTTTTTATCTTAAAGCATAGAATGCATTAAGATAAAAAAAACCTTTGGCTTTTACAACCCCTTTAAGGATCTATGAAGCATTACATTGAATGAATGACATTTTTGTTAACATGAATAATGAAGAAAACATTGACACACAATACAGAGCTGACATAAGTAGCTAGTTTGACGAGCACAATTCTGATAAGAGCACAAGGGAAATGTGATAACTAACAAAAAAAACTAAACTAAATATTTTGCTTTCTAGGTTGCAGACTGTTAAGTGAGAACTGCAAATGCTGTCCAGCAAACACTGTGCTATACATTAGGTCCACCTAATTTACCTTACTGTGAGTTTTCTATTTTTCACCTAAGCCACAGCACACACAGATTTTCACATATTAAGTGTGTGGCTGATGATCTCAGTTAAGAATCGGTTTATACAGCTCAAATTCTTGCACAGGATTTATTATATTCCTCAGCGTCTAGCTAGTATGTACCCTCGGGCTGACCCACTGTACAAGGTGTGCTGCCACCACTGGTAGTTTCATCTATATGGTATGGTCGTGTCCTATACTCCGTACCTTCTGAGAGTCAGTGACGCAAGCACTTCGTCAATTATGTGATCTCCCCACTATGCCCTGAACTACCATTTCTCTTGTTGGACCATAAGGAGGATGTGGTGGTGGATCGATATACCAAGCTCTCTCACCTATGCCCCGATTTATGCAAGGAAGGAGATCTTACTGGAAGTCTCCTACGCCTCCAATGGTGGCTATGTGGAGAAAGACTAACTCTGCCCCCCCCCCCCAGTAAAAATAACCTATGAAAGCAGGAACTGTCCCCGGAAATTTGACAAGGGGTGGTCCACCTGGATAGATGCACAAGAACAGAATGCTTTAGTCTGAAAGCTTGAGTTTATTCTCTCCCCTCCCTTTCCTCTGCCTCCCTCAGTTTGTTTTTTTCTAATTGCCCCTTAAGCCCCCTGCTTTATGGTCCCCCCCCCCCCATTTCTCCCCTCTCCTTATATCATACTGAGATAGGACTGTATCCCACTGTGATAATACTTGCTCTCAATTTTAAGAATCGCTATCATTACATATGCTAGAATGCTGTCCTAAAAAAAAAAAAAAAAAACAAGCAAAAAAAAACTTATCCTAAGTGCCAAAATTGGCACTGGAACTAAACAACTTGCTCCATTAGCTACGGAGGTTATTTGTATGTTGTAGGGTATCAGCTACTAAAGGTTACTGAGCCTTGTTCTGGTAAGCTGGAAGTCACAGTTCCCTGGAGTGTGAAATTATTTTTGGTTCGCTACCATACTTGCATATTTTTAGCACCTTGCAAGTTAATTTATTAACTGGTAGGTTCAGGGTCAGTATTAGTGGAAGGATCTTTCAAAACTTTGTGGAATTTCTTGGGGCACCCTCTCACTAAATACATGGCTTTGTTTAATTGCATTCATTTTTTCCACAAGATTAGAGTTGGTGCCAATAGGGATTTTCACTGGAGCAGAATAGGATTTTTATTGTTCTATGCAAGAAAAACTATCAGAGTCTTGGAGGCCTGAAAGGCCAGAGTGTCCACCAGACCCAGCAAACATACTTCCACAGTCCGGGGTACCCGAATAGTGGCCAGAGTATTACTGGCTACAGCTTCCCAAAATTCAAAGTTTGAATATGGTGGCATTGCCAAAAGATGTGAATAAAGTCTGCTGAGCACCGCAAGCACTCCGCAGGAGCAGATGGGTATACTCTGTGTAAACGTGCAGGGTCGAGGTAAATCCGGTGTAGGATTTTGTATTGAATCAACCTATCCTTTGCAGAAACTAGCTGCAGAAAGGAACACTCACATTTCCTCCCAATCTTCATCGTCTAAGATAGGGAGGTTTAGTGTCCATTTAGATTTAAGAGTCTCCAACCCCAAGTGGACAGAGGGAGACAGTCATATATATATATATATATATATATATATATATATATATATATATATATATATATATATATATATATATATATATAGGAAAGGGGTTTGGTGGGGGTATCATCTCCAAGTACATCTTTGGGAGTAGTGGTATAGAAGGCTACCGTTTGCTGCACGAATTGTGTCTGAAAAGCATACATTAGAAAAAAGGTCAAACTGTGTTTTTAGAGTATCAAGTAATTAATTCTCCACCTACACATATCCGTTCCAGATATTTAATGCCCTTTACCGCCCAACTCTGGGGGTTGGGTATAGGAGGTAAATTCTGGTAATGGATTAAGCTATAAAGGGGTATGTTGGCAAATGTGTCCGGGGGGGGGGGGGGGTTAGGATGTAGTGCTTGGGCCATCGATCATGCCTTTAGGATAGCTTTTATTGCAGCAGTCAGGGGCCACCCAGCTGTATATGAGGTTTCTAAGCGCTTCAAAAAGGGGCCTACACAGGTTGCCTCCAGCACTAGAATCATCCTTTATAAGCTAGTTGTGAGCATGGCGGCCAGAAAATATTTATGAAGGTTGGGGCACGCCAAGCCCCCCTGCAACCACGGCAAGACCGTCAGCCTAAATCTCAGTTGTTGCAAACCCCAAATAAACGTTGTATTGAAATGTATCATTTTAAAAAAACTTCTTAGGGATCCATATTAGTGCGTGTCTTAGTACATATAGGAAGCCTGGTAACAATTTCATTTTAAAGAGATTTACGTGTCCATCAGGGACAGAGGGTAGTGTACTTTTTTTGAGCCAATTTTGCACAAGCAATATGGTTTATATGGAAATGTGCCATTTTCCATTATTTTTCTTGGCATTTTTCTATATTTTGTACTACCATGAGCTGTATTGTTCCTGATTGAGCCTTTAACTGCTTACTGACCAGCCGCCGCAGTTTTTTGCAGCAGAATGGCTCAGCTGAGTGAATCTGCATTGTTACGTCGCTTCTTATTGTGGCCACTAGGGGGCGTACGCTCACGCAAACGCTCGTGACATGGCAAGATCCCGGTTCTCTGAGGGGAGAAGAGAGAGATCGTGTGTTCATACAGAGTATGAACACCGATCTCTCACTTCCCCTAGCAAGTCCCATCCCCCCTTCTGTTATAACACGTAGCAGGGAACACAGTTAACCCCTTGATCACCCCTAGTGTTAACCCCTTCACTGCCAGTGCCATTTTTACAGTAATCAATGCATTTTTATAGCGCTGATCGCTGTATAAATGCCAATGGTCCCAAAAATTTGTCAAAATTGTCCAATGTGTCCCCCATAATGTCACAGTCACAAAAAATAATAAAAAAAAATAAATAAATAAAATCACAGATCGCCACCATTACTAGTAAAAAAAAAATATATAAATATATATATATATATATATATATATATATATATATATATATATATATATATATATATATATATATATATATATATATATATATATATATATATATATATATATATATATATATATATATAATAAAAATGCTATAAATCTATTCCTTATTTTGTAGACGCTATAACTTTTGCGCAAACCAATCAATATACGCTTATTGAGATTTTTATTACCAAAAATAAGAATGCATATCGGCCTAAACTGAGACTTTTTTTTTAAACAAAGGGGATATTAAAGTACAAAAAATATATTTTTTTCAAAATTGTCGCTCTTTTATAGTTTATAGCGCAAAAAATAACCCCAGAGATGATCAAATACCACCAAAAGAAAGATCCATTTGTGGGGAAAAAAGGATGTCAGTTTTGTTTGGGTACAACGATGCACGACAGCGCAATTGTCAGTTAAAGCAACGCAGTGCCGAATCGCAAAAAAAAAAAAGGCCTGGTCATTCAGCAGCCAAATCCTTCGGGGCTGAAGCGGTTAATAACCTTTTTATTTTTACAGAAAAAAATTGATTTTTAAAACAGCTTACCTGTAAAATCCTTTTCTTGGAGTACATCACGGGACACAGAGCACCATAGTAATGACTATTTGGGTTTATATGCTACCTTTAGGCGATTGGACACTGGCACCCAATAGTAAGAAGGTTCCTCCCATATAACCCCTCCCATACAGGAAGTACCTTAGTTTTTTTAGCAAGCAATGAAGATCCCAGAAAAAGAGAGGGACCTCTGTGTCCCGTGATGTACTCCATGAAAAGGATTTTACAAGTAAGCCGTTTTAAAAATCAATTTTTCTTTATCATACATCACAGGACACAGAGCACCATAGTAATGACTATCTGGGATGTCCTAAAGCAATGCCTTTGAGGGGAGGGAACATACCTAAATCCCCCTTATTTTAGGCTCCAAATTATAAAGCTGCTTGCAGCACGCTCTGGCCAAAAACAGTCTCCTTTTGAGATCTAACATCCAGTCGGTAAAACCTGGTGAATGTATGAAGCGAAGACCAATCGGCCGCTTGGAAATCTGAGCCATCGACACTTGTTGGCACACTGCCCATGATGTACTAACGCCTCTGGTAGAGTGAGCCTTGAGATATCGAGGTGGAACCTTGTGTTTCAACTCATAGGCCTGAATAATGACCTGACGAATCCACCTAGAGATTGTAGAACTAGCTGCTGCCTGTCCTTTCTTAGAACCCTCAGGCAGAACAAAAAGTGTCAGACTTCTGAAAAGGGGCTGACATATCCAAATAAACCTTGATAGCCCTCACCACATCCAGTGAATTTAGCAATCTTTCCTCCTTAGACTTAGGGTTAGGAAAGAAGGAAGGTAAAACGATATCCTGATTCTAGTGAAAACTGGAAACCACCTTGGGTAAAAAATCTGGACGGGGCCGCATTACCACCTTGTCCTGATGAATAAACAAAAAGGGTTTCTCACAAGAAAGGGCGGCCAACTCAGAGACCCTTCTTGCTGAGGTTATAGCCACCAAAAAGACTAATTTCCTAGTCAGTAGGATCAAAGGAATACGCTTAATAGGCTGAAAGGGTTGACTCTGTAGAGCTGAAAGCACCAAGTTCAAGTCCCATGGGCACAAGGGTGGTTTAATTGGTGGCCTTAAATGTAGTACTCCCTTGATAAAGGTTCGTACTAAAGAATGAGACGCGATTGGCCTCTGGAAAAAAAACGATAAGGGCGAAATTTGTCCCTTAATGGTTCCTAAGGATAAGTTTAAGTCAATTCCTGCTTGCAGAAAGGCAAGAATCCTTCCAATTGTATACTTTCGAGGGTGCCATCTTCTCTTCTCACACCATGAGATGTATGACTTCGACTCTCTGGTAAATTTTTCTAGACACTGGCTTTCTAGCATTTATCAAAGTAACCAGAACAGAACCACTGATACCACGATATCTCAGTACTTTGGTCTCAATAGCCATGCCATCAAATTCAGCGACCGTAAAGAGGGATGGTATAAGGGACCTTGGGACAGCAGGTCTGGGCGTAATGGAAGACACAATGGGTCCCCTACCGCCAACCTCACAATCTGTGAGTACCAAGACCTCCTTGGCCATTGTGGGGCCACCAGAATTACCGGTTTCTGCTCCACCTGTATCCTGCATAACAGGTGCGGCAGCATCTGAATCGGAGGAAAGGCGTAAATGAGAGAATACCGATCCCAGGGAACCACCAATGCATCCGTCCCCACGGCAAGTGGATCTCTGGTTCTGGACACAAAGCTGTCCACCTTGGCATTGAACCTGGATGCCAGGAGATCCACCTCTGGCATCCCCCATCGCTGGCATATTTGAAGGAAAACTTCGGGGTGAAGGGACCATTCCCCTGGTAACAACTGCTGATGACTTAGGTAGTCTGCCTCCCAATTGTCCACCCCTGGAATATAGACTGCCGACAGAGATGGCACGTCTCTCTCTGCCCAAGTCAGAATATGATTTATTTCCTTTTGGGCTGCCCAGCTCCGGGTACCCCCTTGGTGGTTGATGTATGCCACCACTGTGGAATTGTCGGACTGGACTATGACCGGAGACCCCCGCAGCCTGGCCATCCAGAATACGAGGGCCAAGCGAGCTGCTCGAATTTCCAACAGATTGATCGGCAAGGTTTTTTCTACCTGGGACCATTTTCCCTGTACGGAGGCCTCTTCCAATATTGCTCCCCAGCCGAGCCGACTGGCATTTGAAGTTACCACCTTCCAAGTTACTGGTGGAAAGGACTTCCCATTTTTTTAAGTTGCTGGTCTTTAACCACCAAGAGAGGTCCTGTTTTACCTTTGGGGATAGAGACATTGGATGATCCAAGGCTAGGACAGACTTGTCCCAAGCCTCCAGGATTGTTCTCTGGAACAACCTGGAGTAAAACTGCGCATAAGGAACTGCGCTGAAGGATGACACCATCTTCCCCAGCAGTCTCATGCACAATCGAATAGAGGGCCTTTCTACCCTTTTGACTTTCCTGACCAGCTCTACTATTGAGCTGACCTTCAAGGGGGGGGGTAAAAACACCCTTTCCTGGGTCGTATCCAGGATCAAGCCTAGATATGTTAGGATTTGAACTGGATGAAGAGCTGATTTGTCCATATTTAGAATCCAACCTAGGCATCTCAGAACATGAACTGTAGTTGAAACGTTCTCTAACAGGGTGGAAAAGGACTGGTCCTTCAACAGAAGGTCGTCCAGATATCCTATCACCGATATCTTTTGGGACCTTAGAGAAGCCAATACCGGA
Source organism: Lithobates septentrionalis (assembly GCA_037952835.1). Taxonomy (NCBI): domain Eukaryota; kingdom Metazoa; phylum Chordata; class Amphibia; order Anura; family Ranidae; genus Lithobates; species Lithobates septentrionalis. The sequence continues at coordinate 1,225,009 of JBBDGP010000957.1, read as the reverse complement.
GCCAACACTTTTGTGAAGACTCAAGGGGCCGTAGCCAGACCGAACGGTAGTGCTACAAATTGGAAATGACACCCCTCTACTGAGAAACGTAGAAACCTTTGATGTTGGCCGAAAATCGGCACATGCAGGTATATATCCTTGATGTCTATGGATGCTAAAAAGTCCCCTTTTCTTAGAGATGCCATTACTGAACGAACCGATTCCATCCGGAAGGTTCGCACTTTTAGAAAGGAATTGAGGGATGTGAGGTCCAGAATGGGCCTTACTTCCCCATTTGGCTTCGGCACTGTGAATAGGTTTGAATAAAACCCCTTGAACTTTTCTTTGTGCAGAACCTTGACAATCACCCCCTGCCTTTTTAGCTGTTCTAAGGCTAGGAATAGGCTTTTCTTTTTCTCTAGATCTGAAGGAACTCTTGATCTCAGAAACCGATTTGGGGGAAAATTTCGGAATTCTATTTTGTAGCCTTGCGTTATAGTGGAGATAACCCACTTGTCCTGTACCAACCCTGCCCAAGCATCTGCGAACCGCCGCAGTCTGCCCCACACTTGTAATAGTGGGGGCTCCCCTTCACAAGGAGGACTTGGCATTGGCCTTATTCGGCTTCTGAGTCCAAGTTCTTTTTTGACCTTGAGGTCTTTTAAAGGCAGGTCGTTGAGGCCGTCGATACTTCTTGGGAGAAGATGCGCCTGGCCCAGCAGCGTTCGAAATTTTAAAGGAAGGCTGCTTATTCCTTCTTTTCACAGGAAGCAAGGAGCTCTTCCCGCCTGAGATTTTTTGGATATACTTATCCAGATCTTCTCCATACAAATGTTCCCCATGAAAGGGAAAAGCCGCGAGTAGCCTCTTGCATGGCATCTCGGCTGACCAGTTCTTTAACCACAAAACTCTGCGCATATGTATTGAGAGTAGCGCAAAGCGAGACATCTGCTGGATTGAGTCTTTTAATGCGTCTACTGCAAAACAAAGCGCGAGGAAGTTCTGTTAATTCATCAGAATATTCCTTCTGAACAGGTAGGTTCCTGACCAGTCTTAAAACGGTCCTTCAGGGATTGACAGATCCCAATAGCCGCAACAGCTGGTTGTACTGCTGATCCGGCCACCGCAAAGGAGGCCCTTAGCAAGGATTCCAGCTTTTTATCCACTGGATCTTTAAATCCTTGGGCATTATCCACTGGACAGGTTAAGCTTTTATTTACTGAAGAAATAGCAGCATCCACTAAAGGTGTATCCCACCTTTTTTTGAACTTTTCCTCCATCAGGTACAAAAAAGAAAACCTTTTAGGAGGTAAGTATATTCTGTCCGGATGTTCCCAATCAGCGTAAATCAACTGCTCCAATAATGGATGCACAGGAAATGCCTGAGAACCTTGCTGAGGTCGCAAGGATCCCAATGTAGAACAGGAAAATTCTGGCACTTGTACAGGGGGCAACTTGAAACCTGCTCTCACCATTTCGGTTGAAGACTGGATAAACAGCTTTTGGGATTGTGAAGCTGACAACGGTTCCTCAAAACCTGAGTCCCCTGCTTCAGCCTCTTTGGAAATAATGTAAAAAATGAGGCCTCCAAAGGAAGCACTCACCGATCCTCGCAGCAGGGCCTGAGATAGGCCCAATCTTCCCCAATCACCACGGGTAACGCCACTGAGGACCTTCAGGGACCGGGTCCCCTTTTGTTTAGGGTCCACACCCCTGGACCTGTAAAGCATTCTTTAGGTTTCCTTGGGCAAATAAAAGACCAGGAATACCATATCACAAGGGTCCAGCTCTATAAGGAAACATTACAGGCAAGACCCTGTTCTTAAACCAGGGCTCGGGTACCATCCACTTTAGCATGGTATATGCAAAAACAGAAAGAAAAGAAATAGACCAATGATGAATCAATTAAACTATAGAAAGACCTACCAGAAAACTAAAAAATGTAATACACCAAAACAATGGACGCTCAGTAGGGTCGTCCAAACAGGTGATAACGACAACCTTACCCATCATTTAGAGGTTTGTAAGATAAATCACCATGGAAGTTGCTCTATGGCGTAAAGACAGATCCCACTGTAGAAGGCCTTTGTCTTTGTGCTGTGGAGCAACTTCCATGGTGATAGAAGTTGCTCCATCGTTTTGGTGTATTAAATTTTTGTTTTATGGCAGGACTTTTTATAGTATAATCGATTCATCGTTGGTCTATTTCTTTTCTTTCTATTTTTGCATACACCTAGATTTTTGTTGGATCTTCCTTTGACTCTGCTCAGACACCCTTTTGGGAGGCAGGTTCAGGCGAACACGGGGGGATCTTTTACGGGGCCAGTGCTCAGTTTTTCCTCCTGCTTTGGCTACATGGCATTTTACTGGCATTCTAGCCTCCTGTTGAGCTAGGAATCTATTTTGATTGACACATAAGACACGTGAGGTCAGTATGGATACCTGCATGCACATTTTGTTCTGCTATAACTTTTATGTTATAAGTTATGTTAAATTATGAATTTTGACATGAGTTTGTAATTTTGTATCTATTGATATTTTATATATTGTATGTAATGATCTGGAAATTATCAGCCCACTTACCCTGAAGACCTCTACCTCATTTGTCAAAACGCTTTGGATTTCTTCTGTCTTTCGGACAGTTGATCTGGGCTTTCCTTTTCCTTTTTTGTATTATGTGTATGGTTTTTGTTTTTATTCTTATCACTATCATGTGTGCCTACTGTATAAAATTTGCTGACATGTTGTAATAAATTTGTATTTTTATAAAATTCCCTACTCCTTGAGCATTTCTGGTGCATTAAAGTCTCATTTTTTGAGGAACTTAGTCTTTACTTACTGACAGTAAGGCCCCTTTGACAAGGGCCAGATTCTGTTTAACTCTGGTTTTCTCAAAACTTTGGCACTCAAATGAAAAAACCCAATACCTCCATCTGTTCAATTTTGGGTGGACTTAATAAAGCATTCCCACTGTTTAACATAGGCCTCTAGGGGATGCCCCCAAAAAATTGAGAAAATATGGGCGGAGTGGCTCACTTTAGTCTTGGGAGACATGGACGTTTAAGGTGACTACAAAAGGACCAACCTTCTGCTAAATGATGTGGGGTGATGCATCTTCAAACATAATACAGTGGTTTAGTTAAAGTGTATGCGTCTTCGGTGTAGGTGGAAAGCTATACCTATATAGTTGACATTTCAGATATTTTTTATGCTTCATGCATTTTATTCAAATAACCAGATGGACACACCATAGGATTCCTGTCTAGGTTCAACTTTATTAATTTTTCCAGATATAGATCAGGTCTACATTACTATACACTTGGATAATGCAGTAAACAAAGGTTCCTTTGCTGACATACTAGTATGTATTTTATGCTATATAGATTGTATCATAGTTTCTTCTTCTGTTTGTGAAATATCAATAAACTTTACCATTTAAAAAAAAAAAAAAAAATCTGGTTCTCTCAGCAGGGGATCTGCTTGCCGATCCCCTGCTGAGCAGAGCGGCAGATGACAAGTCCGTGTCTGCTCAGTTTATGCAGAGTGGAAATGGACACGGTATGGGTAGTCAGATGTAAATGGACCATTTTATGAAAAATGCAACAGCGATTTGCAAAAGTGGAATCAGCTTTAACATTTCTATGCATCAATAGCCCACCATTAATTTAATTGGGACATCAGTGGCCAGGAAATAGCTGGGCTATAATTCTTTACAGGACAAACATTTACTTTTCCATCTACAAGATACCAGACAAGGATATAGATAAATTAATTCAACACATATAAATCATCAAAGTAGTTCACATGAACTTCCTGGTCCATGCAATGTAACAGATCAGCTTATGTATAATTGATGCTAATCTTACATTACACATCAATAGAATACATTGCTTGACCTTACTAACAACCAAGATCCTCCTAATTCATTTAACCATCTGATGACTGCTTACACACCATTCATGGCCTGTATTTTTACTGAATGACCGATTTCATGAGCTCCAGATCACAGGAGTCTGCTACAATAACATTTTTTTTCAACCTAGGAAAGAAAAGCTAAATACATTTTTATTTTTTTACATTTCCCCTCCAGTTAGTTTTCCAGGGTGATTCAATTCCTCCTTACTAGGGCATTCCAGCCTTGAAGTAAAATTAGATCAGGGGTTAAAAACCTGGGGTCCATGTACCCCTAAATTGTCCATGGATGAGTTTTAGGGTGTCCATGAGAGTTAGGTAAAAACTAACAATTACATCTATACTTACACCCCGCCCCTCTCCCCTCCTTGTCACAATTAATGGTTTCTCATTGAAAGAAAGAAAAACACAATGCCACTGCTTATAGCGCGGAATGCTAATCGTCCTTTGATGTGTTGTTGGCCCACGTTTACCATTTGTATCATCGTTCTCTGCACAACCTCCATCTTGTGCCATGCCAAAATATCAAGTACTAATTCTCCTTTTGTAGTTATAGTAGTAGTAGCAGTAGATTTGAGCAGAATTAACATTTTAATTTACACAAGAGGATTGTATTTGAATTCTGTAATGAGTGGCCATTGCATTTTGCATAAGAGTTTTTTGTTAATTGTTTCTTTATTCAAACTTTGTGTATGTCATATGTATGAGGCACATTTCAATAAAATAAAACACAAACAGTATATATTCATTGCACTCAAAGTTGTGTTTATGTGAATATTTCTGGGGAGAGGGGTCCATAGCTTTCATCAGTTTCTTAAAAGGGGCCTAAATGTCAAAAAAGGTTAGGAACTACTGAATTGGAGGTGTGTTTGCAGTGCCAACCTTGTGGTAAAAAAGCTAAACAAAAATACATACATTCTGTACAGTACACGAGAGGCATTTTTACTTGCTAACGAATTTGTACACCTGCCCATTCATCATTGATGTATATGCAGGCAAATCTTACAGCATGGCCAGCCTAGAGACTGGACTTTTCTCTACTGCAGTTAAGTGCTGGCCCTGCCCTCAGCCCATGAATGGACTGAAGGAGGATCAGCAGATTTATTAGCCAATTTCTCTCCTCTATACACCCGTCTACATGTTCCTTGTTAGTCACGAGTACAGTAGCACAACTGAATGGCTTTGTAAGCTACTTCTGCCTCTCCCTGTCTAAGCTCTGCTATAATGGGGGACTATAAAGGGCTGATATCAAGTCAAATTCAGTTACTTTCACTAGCTGCTTTTAAAATACTTATTGATTTCTACGCACCTCTTGGGCCACCCCTTGTAGTTAAAGTGTCGGTTGGAAAACTTGCTGTTCTAACAGGATGTTTATACAACAGGTGCACACCCAATGCCTTTGATTGCAATGTCATTAGATAACACAAGTCACAGGCAATATGCAAAGCGCTAATCAGAGGGACTCTGTGACTTGTGATAGCTGTGATCCAATCACAGGGCGCACAAGTGTAAAGACTGGCTGTGATCAGCAGCTAACCCTCCCCTTATTCCTAAAATGGTTCTCTGATAGGAAGGACGACATTTTGGGTACCATTCATTAAGGATACAGGCAATCCCCAGGTTCAAAAAACAAGAAAAAACAAAAACAAGGTTCTGTAGGTTTGTTGTCAAGTTGAATTTGTATGCAAGTTGGAACAGGTACATTTTTTAGGTGTAAAAGTTCTTTAAGTCTTTTGGACAGCATAGGGAAAGGTTATCACCCCTGTAACATATATTTTGCTGCCTGTGCCCCTGTTCAGAAGATTTCACTTCACTTTGTCCCCGTGACAATTGGATTTTGAAAATTTAGGGTAGTTGTGGAAACAAGGATTGGTGATAAAGCTTTAGTGGAGACACCTTTTTCCCATGATAACTCTTACAGGAGTGAATTTTCCTTACTAGGGCTAGATTTCATCTCTCTTGTTGTCTCCCTTCGTTAGTGAGTATAAGTCGTTTGTGAGTCAGATGTTTATAACTCGGGGACCGCCTGTATATAAAGAATAAATTCCGGTCCAAATTTTTGAAGAAAAACTATTCATATTTTTTTATAATAGAAAGTAAGGGAAACCGGTATCTTTCAAAATTAGTCTTTTTTTCTCTTTATATAGTAAAACAGACAGGAGTGGGGTACACAGGTGTGCAGGCAAGCAGAGAGGTTGTTTTGGAGTGTGGAGGTGAGCAGAGAGGGGGGTTGCAGTGGTGGTGGTGAGCTAAGAGGGGGGCTCGGGGTACATGAGTGAGCAGAGAGAAGAGTTTGGGATACCAAGGTGAGCAAAGAAAGGTGTTGCGGTGCAAAGGGGTTCTGGGGTGCAGAGGTTAGCAGGGGGATTGGGGTCCAAAGATGAGAAGAGTGGGATTGGGTTGCAGAGGTTATTAGAGGGGAATGTGCAGTGTGATTTTGCAGTCTATTCATTTGAATAGGCAGCAAATCGCACTGGAACGCAGAAAAAGTAGTGCATGCACTACGTCTAAAAAACATGCCACACCAAACCGCATGGTACTGCGATATCATACAATTTGGTCCCTTCAAACACTGCATTTGTGATCTTGGGGTGCTGTTAAGCATGCATTGGCACGTGAATGCAGATCCCAAGGGCAGTGCAATCACCTGCAGCGCGGGAAAGGCAAATGGAGTGTGCCTTTCCCGCACCGCATTCTGCTATGAATTGGCCTTAGTCCTTGACCCTTGAAAAAAAACAGCGCATTTATGTGCACGCCAGGAACACATGCGTTTTTGCGCACATTCCCTGACATGCAATAATGTAAACCAAGCCTCAACATGGGTGCCTCGAGAATCAAAATAGTTTAAGGACTTCCTGACTGGAAAAAAGTTGAGAAACACTGGGATACAGAGGCTGAAATACTATTCCTATACTATTCCTGGAGAAAACATTGCTCCAAGCTCCCTCCAGTGGTGACCACATGATTAAAATCCTGGCATTTGTTTGCACTGGAATTTTTTAAAAGTTAGCGTCCAGGCTGGAGATTACATGGAAACTAAAAACAGATTACATCACTGGTTTCAAACAGCATAATACAAGTAGTGCTGTCAGTCAAGAGAAGAGGAAATTACTGGGTAAGTAAAGAATGCACATACATTGCTGCCATATAGCCCCCCACTCATGCAGGATGTGTGCTGATGAAATATGAACGAGTTTGTATATGTGTATGTACAAGTGTATATGTCTGACCCCTCTGGTGCTCTATGGATACTATTGGTCAGAGACACAAGAATGCATCTACTCATGCTGACCACTCAGAAGAGTGATTACAGGGCATGACCTACCTTTGAACTTTTCACATTACTGGACAGGGCATGCAGAGAGGAAGCAGAATAAATTAATTTTTACCCAAAAGCAAAATTGTACACTCTAATTATTGTACTGGCCAGGAGACAAAAAGCCAAAGCAATGTCTTACATAAAACAAGACATTTATGAGAAAACATACGTGGAAGCAGCCATTTTCTGACTTGTACAGTCCACCATACTACCACTGGGGCAGTGATTTTGCCTACACAGTGAAGCTAAACATGCTCCATTTCAATTATTTTAGATCAACCTTTTTAACCAGGGTTCTGGGTTCTTCAGGGCTGCCTCGACAAAATGCCTAAAAATTGCCACAAATTGTCAACAAACCAGCAAGTGGATTAAGCCTGCTTGTTACACAAAGCCACAGATTTTTATTGTGCAGCATTACAACCTTGGGAACCAAGCGGGTCAGCCACTGACATTCTAACTACAGATGGCATCATTGGTTAAAAGGAAGATGTTGTGTGCCTCCACACCAGGTTTGCCCCTTTCTGTTAGCACTGGGTTCACACTAGCAGAGAGAGGAATTGAAACTGAGGGAGAAGAGAAACACTAGAATACTAGTCACTACCAATTTGCAAAGATGAATAAAAAAGAATCAGCTCCAATGTTGGGTGCCCCAAAATATGGAAAGATGCTGCTGCGATTTGTAAAACTATTAGTTTTTTACATTATAGAATAGGGTGCCTTAAAGTGGTTGTAAACCCACTTTTTTTTTTCAAACTAACACCTGCAAGACAAAGGCATAATGAGTTAGTATGCATAGGATACTAGCTCATTATGTAATACCCACCTAAGATTGAAGCCCTCACTGCAGTGCCCGTACACCGCTCCGGCAGTATCATTCCCAGGGGTTACTTCCGTGTATCGCGGCTCCGACGCTGTGATTGGCCTGAGCCGCATAAGCGCGGGGGCCGCCAGTTACAGCACAGTCTCACTGAAGCGAAGCAACGGCATGTACGTGCCATTGCTTCAATTTACTTCAGTGCGCATGTGGCGATGACATCAGCACATGCAAATACAGGGGATATCTCCTAAACTGTGCAGGTTTAGGAGATATCCTGGGTAGCTACAGGTAAGCCTAATTATAGGCTTACCTGTAGCAAAAAGTGGTCTGTAAGGGTTTACAACCACTTTAACATTGTGTCGAATATTAAAAGGATGCCTTGACTGGGAAAAGGTTGAGTAACACTGACCTAAACTGAGGTGTCAAATGAGTTGAGCTATTTTGGTTCGTAGTAGATCCACTTTAGTGAGAACATCTGTGCTTGCACAGTTAAGAGTACATTCTCAATATAACTTTGGAGCGGTGATAAATTAACTACAGCGCACATGTGCGGGAGCTATGTCATTCCAACCTGCCCAATCAAGATGGCCAAAGACACCAAACCTGGAAGGCGACTGGGCAAAGACATCAGAGGCAGTGTCAAAAGAAAGGGGATCATGGCCGTTGCATTGCTGGAAGGGGTGCCTTGGTGTGTAAGTCTGCCATAATGTGCAAATATGCTGTGCCTGGGAGAATTTATTTCTACTTTAATTGCGTATGTCTGAGCAAAATAAAATATAACACTTTCATGTACATTTTACAATATTGTAGCTCTTTAACCACTAAGCTACCGCCCACCGTCATATGACGGCGGGACGAGGCAGCTGTTCTGGGCGGACGTCATGACGTGATCGCCCTCCCGAGCCACTAGGGGGCGCGCACGCACGCCGCGTCGCTCGGGACCCGATGCGCGTGCCCGGCGGCCGCAATGTCCGCTGGGCACCCGCGATTGCCGGGTAACAGAGCAGGACCATGGATCTGTGTATGTAAACACAGATCCACATCCTGTCAGAGAGGAGAGGAGACCGATGGTGTGTCCCTTGTACATAGGGATCGGTCACCTCCCCCAGTCAGTCCTCACCCCCCCCCAGTTAGAATCACCTCCCTAGGACACACATTAACCCCTCGATCGCCCCCTAGTGTTAACCCCTTCCCTGCCAGTCACATTTACACAGTAATCAATGCATTTTTATAGCACAGATCTCTGTATAAATGTGAATGCTCCCAAAAATGTGTCAAAAGTGTCCCATATGTCCGCTGCAATATCGCAGTCACAATAAAAAAAAAAAATAAAAAAATAAAAATCGCAGATCGCCACCATTACAAGTAAAAAATAAATAAATAAAAATGCTATAAATCTATCCCCTATTTTGTAGACGCTATAACTTTTGCGCAAACCAATCAATACACGCTTATCGCGATTTTTTTTTTACCAAAAATATGTAGAAGAATTAATATCAGCCTAAACTGAGGGGGGAAAAAATGGATATTTATTATAGCAAAAAGTAAAAAATATTGTGTTTTTTCAAAATTGTCCCTCTTTTGTTTATAGCTCAATAAATAAAAACCACAGATGTGATCAAATACCACCAAAAGAAAGCTCTATTTGTGGGGGAAAAAAATTATAAAAATTTCATTAGGGTGCAGTGTAACATGACCGCGCAATTGTCATTCAAAGTGCAACAGTGCTGAAATCTGAAAAATGGCTTGGGCAGGAAGGGGGTGAAAGTGCCCTGTATTGAGGTGGTCAAAAAAGCTGCAAATACAAAGAAAAGCCATTGCCCTTGTCAGAAATGTACGGAGCAAAAAACCTCCTGTACTGAGCTGCTATCTATGCGTCTGCTGCACTGAAATGCCAAGAGGTGCTGTCATCCCTCCCCGAGTTCCCCTCTGCTGGATTACATAACACTGCTCCCTTCAATTATAGAGAGGAGGTCGACAGGGGAGGTGTCCTATACTACACTTACTTGTGCTCTCCTGTGACCCAGAATCAGCTGACAAGGGGCTTTAGCCTGTAGGTGGAAGACACAGAGCCGCTCTAGCCTCTGGAAGGATCCCAACCATATTGTTGGGATTCACTCAGCTGCTCATTTGAAGGCTGGCTCTCAGAGTGCGGCTGACAGCTGAAGCCAGCTGCGCCTCAAGCCCGATGGTCCAGTGAATGCTGTAGGGGCAGAGTGGAGAGCAGTGACTGATAGTCACTGATCTCCGCTCCAAGAAGATTGAGAACTGAGCAATCAGTCATGTGAACGCTCAGTTAACAGTCTGAGAGCCGGTGGGGTGAAAGCTGTAGCACAGAAGTGAGTATAGATGTATGTTTTTGTGGGTTTTTTTTTTTTTGCTTTTTAGAAACCCCATACATCTCCTTAATTACCTTCTGCAAGTAGTCTGAAACTTATGTTTGGCACCTTAAAAGTCCCACTCCAACTAAAGTTCAGCAAAAAGGCGCAGCATTGTCAAAACACTTCAGAAAGTGATTGACTGCATTTTTGGAGGTTCAGATTTTTCTGTACTTTTAACGTTTTCAAGGAGTACAGATGCGGTCTGGGGGAAGCATTTAAATAAGATTCTAAAATTCCTTCTTAAACCATGTAGAGTTGCACCATTTTAAGGAAGGAGTGCCACAAGACTTCAACATACATAGGATACTTAGAACTCCCTCCCCAGCGTCACATACAGTGCAGACTACAGAGCAAACTTTTTCACTGAGGAAAAATACTTCATGTGTTCAACTAGACATTAGGAGTGACCAAAAAAAAAATACAAGCAGTGATCATGAGATTCAACAGTTTGGTTGGCAGCAAGTGGATGCAGAAACAACCAAGCAGAGAAACCGGGATGAAGTGATGAGTAGCTCAATGTAGCAGATAAGGTAATAGATTTAATTAAAATTTATAGGACAAAATTCATGCTTGCCATTGTTGCAATGCTTCTTTGTGTCTTAAAAATATGACCCAAGATGAAGGCTGGTTTCCCAATGAGTATCTGCCATGTATTACTGAAAGTGGGGTTCCACCCAAAAAAACAAACAGATCTAAAAAATTCTAAAAAAAAAAACCAAAAAAACATTTGGATATTTTTTTTTTTTTTACTTACCTCTAAATGCCTGTTGCTAGGTGGTCCCTCGTAATCTGCCCCTTCGTCTGCCTGGGCTGATGACATCACTTCCCCCTGGCACAGGAAGGGCTCGGCTCTTCTCCCTCCTGTCAATCATCTGGGACCCATTGCAGGTCCCAGGTGATTGAGCGGCCAATCACGGCGCTCGGCGCCGCTCGCGCATGCGCAGTGGGTGCCAGGCTGTGAAGCCACAGCCCGGCGCCCACAGTTGAAATGCCGGCGCCGACGAGCGGAGGGGGGGGGGACGAGCGGGGCTTCGATCCCCCGCACCGCTGGACCCAGGGACAGGTGAGTGTCCAATTAAAAGTCAGCAGCTGCAGTATTTGTAGCTGCTGCCTTTTATTTATTTTTTTTAATGGCCCCCCTGGGTGGAACTCCTCTTGAAGAATAGGATCATACATAACATTCTATTAGTGAAGCCTTGTTCTTGCTATGCCCTACTCCCACTGAGTAAGCTTGCAATTCTTTTTCTGCAGAACTCTTACCACAAACTCCTTCTGAATTTCAAGGACATCCTACAACCTAACTTCCTAACACCATTAGGGCATTTCATTCAATATTGACAAGCCTAAATACATCAGTGGTGGGCCTGTATGGCAATTCATGGTAAAGATAAAGTGTGTATTGTAATATGCTGCTTCGTTTAAAAAAAAAAAAAAAATACTGCCCTTTTCTCTCTCACTCTGGTGCATCAGCAGTCCATTCAAAATGAATGGGCTGCATTAAAACAACCTGGGTTAATGCAAAGCACCAAAGCGGCCAAATCTGAATAGGTTTCACTAATCATGGAAGCCTGGGTCACATTTTGCATGACTCAGGAGACCTCATCCCTTTCTCATTTTTACCTTACCTACCCAAATAGAACTGAAAAAGCAACACAAAATTCACATGGGTGACACAGTCAATGATAAGCACAGCATGTATTACATATTCAGTAAGTGAAGAATGATCATTTCCAAACACCATAAAACATTAAATCATCACCAAGGTCAGAAGAAAAAGAATACAAGTGAGATAAAGTGCAGCCAGGCTTCTTACCAATTGCTTTTGTTGCAGCAGATCGCCGATGGTATGGTGAGCCTGCTCCAGCTTACCGCTGGACTCATCATTCTGCTGTTTCATGGTGGCCAGTTCCCGTTTTATGAGGTAGTTTTCCTCTGCCTCCTGGGCCCTTGTCACTTGTCCCTTTGGACATAATTTGAAGGTTTTTTTAAGCAATCCAGATGGAAATAAAAAAAATGCTTTCTGAGGGCATGTGCAAACAATTAACTCACAGCAAAGCATACACCTAAAGTGCATATGTTAGCACACACACAGTGGGGCAGCCATTTTGTAGTACAATTTAAAAGGCTATTGTCTGGGGTAAATGGGATATTTTACAGATCATCAAATTCCACAATCTATTCCAGACAGCACAAAACTGCAAATGTATTTTTCCAAAATGGGTTTTGGATCTTCCCTTTTTTTTAAATGGCTCAAAAAAAGCTGTCATTTATACTCCCTTTGAATAGTACAGCATCATGAAAGAGCTCAGTGAACTTAAACCATTGACAATAATATGACTGATCAGGGCAGGCACTAAAAATGTGAGGCCAGGCTTTGTGTCTTTGGGACACATACAAGACTTGAGTAAATAGAATGTGCACACAACTAAACAAGCACATAAAATATCGAAAGTCTTGTCTACCAACAGCGGTAAAGTGCTTTTGGAAGGTAGGGTTATGCAACATCAAAAAGTAATGCACTGTTCAAAAAAAAAAAAAAAAGCAAATATATTCAGAGTCAGCAGCAGTTCCCAGATGCATTAGATATCCTAAACTGCCTAAGTTAGGTTTCCACTTCCAAATAAAATAAATACTTTTGCATACTTAAAATGTCAGAATACAAAATGGTTGCCTCTCTGTGCGCAAGTAACAGCTGTGTACTAAACCCCTCAGAAGCTTTTACAATTAAACTTGCAGATTAATTCTGGACTGCGTTATTGGAGCTTGTTCAATAACTAAAAATGGAGCAAGCATAATGAAGATGAGATTTGTCATTCCCATTTAGTTTTAGTTCATGCAAAATGATCAAGCTTGACTCATGCAATGCAGTTAGTTTTTATGATCATTTCAGAAAAATGTTAATTAGTTGGACCAAAAGTTTTGTTTAAATAATTTCAAAAGAGCATGGAGGGGTTAGAAACATTGGATTAGGGCAACGTGCAGTTCACCATGATTTTGCATTAAATTATTAAAAATGTTACGCTATTTTACAATTAGAGGGGGTAAGGAAGTTTACTTAGATGCATGTAAAAATAGAGCATGCATCACCCCAGATCAAAAAAAAACAAGACAAAAAAACAAAAAAAGAAAAACCATTAAAATACTGTACCATCTGGGGTTTGAGTTTTACTGAGGATAAAATGCAATGACAATACCTGGATCAATCTATCTGCCAAGGATGCACTTTCCTATGAAAAGGGAAAAATTCAGAAAGAATTTCAGAAGAGACAGATGAAAAATAAAGTGACCAGAAAATAAATCAGATGTGTAGTGTCAGCATATCTCCTACCTCCTTTGATTATGCCAAGAGACCAAATCTTTAGCTTCCTAAAGTTGAGGAATAGCTGCTGGGATTTTTGGTAAGCAAACATAATTGTTCATCCTGCTTACTAATGCAACTTGATTTCCCCCCTCATTCCTGACATAATGCACATCAGGATTATTCCCTTTTTTCCTCCCCAAATCAACTACAGACACGTTTCCCAGCCGATATTTTTTCTTAGTGGCCTCAATTCCACAGTACAACGATTTTGAAACTTACGAAACAGGGGGTTTTAAGATAAAAAGAACAGTTGCTGCAATTAGCAGGACAAAAATTTGATATAATTTTCTAAATATATCTTGGTATACTTTTATTTGACCCAAAAAGCAGGTGTATGGACTTTAATTTTATAAAAAAAATAGCTTCAATAAATTCAAAGGAGGTAGAGCTTTTTAAATTTGGAAGTGCGTAGGATGTCGTGCAAAAGCAAAAGATTTTATAGAGAGAAAAGATCATTTAATGACATGTGCAGGGTGGAATAAATAGCATGGAATCATTAATGCATTTTTAAACCCTCTTAGAACCTGCCCTACAGCAAAATTGTAATGTTCTGCCCAAAACGGAGTCTGGATGAACAGACTAAGAGCAGAAACAAATGTTTCTAAAGATCTGCAAATCACATTGCCCAACTGTTTCCACAACAGCAAAATTATTGTTGGCATAAACTAAAAAGGCACTCATTCACATGAAATTCCCTGCAAAAAAAAAAGCACTGTTAGCTTGTACGTGTTTACATTTTTCTTATTTTGACCACATTTCTTGCTTAGGTCATAGATTTAGATGCCTTTAATGCAGTTTTCATATTACTGATGCCATTAAACAATGAGAGAAACTGGTCAATGTAAGGGGCACATTGTGAAAATATGTTTGTTCAATACAGAATGAGCTAGTGAGAAAAACAATGACACAATGAGAAACGTTGAGGTGGGTTAAAAACCCACATAAGCTTTTTTGTGGGTCTTAAAAGTGATACTAAACACAGACTGCTGTCTCTTCTATTTCTGTATATGGATGTAATTAGGTTAATAAATCCTGTTATGTTAATGTAATTATTTTAATAATAATAAAAAAAAAATTAAGTTCTTTTCCCATGTGATATACAGCTGTCACATGACCCAGCTTTCTCCCAGCCTGTCTGCAGGGAAACATAAGCAGGAGGAGAGTCTAGTCCTCTGCTGCTGGTCACATGTTCAAAAAATAAAAAAAATAAAGCTTTTGGGATACAGAGTAAAAATTAATATCAATAAAATTGTTTTAAATGGTCATGCAAATATATATTTGAAATCAAATCTATTATTTTTTGGCAGCAACATGGTGTGGGCGGATTTCTGCCAGTCACAGGCTGTGTCACGCTCCTCCAGCCTGTGTCTTAGAATAAGAGGAGGTGAAGCCACCATAAAATATATATGTAATATCCAACCCCATTGTGTTTAGCTGGTTGGTGGGAAATTTACCACTGAGTGTACGCCCACATGTGTGACTTTATAGTCACATGGACTGCTCATATGTCATGGGGACTAAATGGCAGCATAGAAAATCGCTGAAAACTGAGCATGTGCAGAGCTGCCACCACAGCTGCAAAATCCCTAGCGAATTGGGGACATGAACAGAAGGTGGCCATAAAGAGCAGCAGGATCAACCAGGTTTTTTACAGAGTACAGAAAATGAATCTCATAGTGACTGAGTGAATATGAACAGCATATGCAAGTACACAATTTGATAGTTTTGTATGATGTGGGTTTAGTAACAAGTACACAGGCAAGAGTTTTCTATAACTAGTGTCCAATGCCTATTTCCAATAGGCTTTATAACGGGGGATATCATGTTCACTGATGGATGCCTTATTTTACACACTGGAAAAACAGACTGAAAATGTGTTAAGCAGACTTTACAGATGGATTCATACAGATTTAAGAAATTAGTGGGAGTCTCAAAGCACTGCTATCCAGACAATAGCAGTATATCAGTTCTGGGTAGGTGTACTTTTTTAAAATGTTTACTAGAGAGAACATTGGATTTTGTAAAAAAGATTGCTAGTCTAGTTCTGATAACTTTCCTGATAGATTTCCAAATTACACGTGGAGAGACTAACTTGGTTTAATAGTAAAAGGGAATTATGCTAATAGGAAAAAACAATGAAGAAAAAAAAATGTAACCATACATACCAAAAAGGTAGACTGTGTCCCTAAAAATGATGGGTAAATCTTTCCTGGACCAAATTAAGTAATCACTTTCATGTTAAGACATCAGAAACAAGATAAATTTCACAGAGAATCTGCTTCAAATCTTTTGTTGAAAAATACAGGTGAAGGAGGACACCCAAAAAAATTAAAATGCTTGGATGGTGAAAATGGGCCGGTGTTGTAACTCAGCTCACCAGATTGTACCTCTTGGCTGTAAGATGAACTTCATGGCTCCCCCTAATAAATCCTCTCTGTACAAAGAGAACCGGGAAGGTCAGCTAACAGCAGAATCCTGACTTTCAAGCCTGGGCAATGGGTAAGGAGGGCATCTTAACAGCTAGGGACAAAATGGTAGTAAATAGGTTTAGCTGGACATTTAGAGGGATGTCATATCTCAAAGCCTGTATAAACAACCATAACCAGATGCTGACCAAAAGGAACCAAACCATGCTTCGCAAACTGAGCAGGAAAGCAAGTTGTTACATACTGCTAGATCAAGCTCAACTTAAAGCTGGAAGCAGCAGACTGCATCCCACCTATGACCGCCCCTCATGGGGGGGGGGGGGGGGGGGGGTTAGTGTAGTGTGCTTTGTTTTTGTTTGGCTTTTAGAAAAAAAGTTTGATGTGATCTGATATCTGTGTGCGGGCTCCTAATTTCCTGCTGAGATTTAAGCTGGGTGCACATTACAATTTTTTTTTGGTCGGAGCCACTGTACTAACCATGCAAGGTTAGTTCAGCAATCTTCCCCGCTGAGCTGTTGTGTTCTGACAATCTAAACTCTAATTTCATAGGGAAAAAGGGGTAATTACACAAGTTAAATAAGTATAGAGTAGCGATCTAAAACTTTGGGTGGTATTGGAACAGGAGGCAGCTCGTGCTCCACTGGCCGGCCTGCCTGGGCTGGAAAATCTCAAGTTGCTCACTTGGTTTCACACCCGCTGATTGGACCCAGTCTTATGGAAATTGAGACCCGATTTTCATATCACAGGCCCCAAAAAGGTCTCTATTGGGCCTCGCATTTCTTGAAACCTCCAGATTGAGCTCCCGCTAAGACTATATTGACTAGCAGAATCCCTCTTGCAACAGATCAATGGAGAGCTATCCAGCTCTCGCATTTTATGGGTTCATTGCCTAGCCTGCAATCTTCCCCTGGAAGCTTCATTTGAGGAGCTCTGCCTGGGTGAAGGCTCGATTTGTGGGTCCCTCTATATTTCCTATAAAATGTTTTTAGAACTCCATGCCGTTGCTGCCCCACCTTTCTTAGCCAAGAGGGAGACAGATCTGTGGGTTATTCTCACTGAACCTCAGAAGGAGCGCATTCTTTTCTTTGCACAGAAGTCCTCCCTCTGCAGTAAATACCAAGAATCCAGTTACAAAATTGTCGCGCGCTGGTACAGAACCCATGTCGGTTCTGGCAAAGCTATTCCCTAATCAATCTGATCATTGTTGGCAATGCAAACACCCCCGGGCACCATTTTGCACAAATTTTGGGAATGCCCTCAGCTGCAAACATTTTGGCAGCCAGTACTTCAACTGATTCATACATTTACAGATATTTCCCCATGCGATAACCTGGCTGCAGTTTTACTCAACCTTACCCCTTATCCAGGAAAAGCTATCACAAATCCCTTCTCATACACCTCCTAAATGCCGCACAAGCAGGCATACCGAGTCAGTGGAGACAACACTCAGCACCTACAGTTGCCCAATGTATCATAAGAGTAAATGACATCGAACGAATGGATGGAGGACAACACTGCCACTCTTTGGGATAAATCAGAGGAACATAAGACCAAAAAGGTTTTATTGGGACCTTTTCGGCTACTCTGATGAAATTACTGCAATACGCATAGTCCATTCCATGTGCTTGTGAGCTTCAATGCTTGATTTGCACCGATGCACTCTGCTCCCGGGGAGACGCCCTCTTTCTCCAAGTCTCTCCCCTCCACCCTTTTTTTCTCCCTATTTATCTATCTCTCTCTTTCTATTGCTTTCTTCTTTTCACCCTAGTTTTCCTTTTTATACCTATTAAAACGGGTATGCCCAGACTCTAGTTAACCATCCCACCCTAGTCTTCTCATGTCCTGGTATCATCACGTGTATGTCTGAGGGACTCCCCCTCTACACCTGGGTTGTCATCTACACGGTCCACTCAGGAGGGGCTCCACATTTCGCCGTTACATTTTTGATGTTGCTACCTATCCACATATGGTCTTACCCATTTGTTGTGGTTATAAGTGATGTTGCTCTTAAAGTGGATGTAAACCCAATGTCATCCTTTCTAAACTACTGCTATAGGGGTCATCTATAAGGATATACATGCCTCCTGCATGTATCTTTACCTGTCAAATGTCTCCCCTCTGTCTGTTATTAGACCCGAAAAACTGCATATTCTGTGGGTGGGTCTGTTGTCTGGAGCTCGGTGGGTGGAGTCGTGATGTCAGTAGACTCCCCACTCCCCGCCCACCTCTACACTCCCCTTGTCAATATGCATTTTCTCCTGTGTATTTCTTACACTGAACTTTTGCTATGATCTCTAACATCCAGTGAAAAGACAGGAAAGTAACCACATGACTTCAGCATGCCAAATCATGCTGAGGTGTGGAACAGCCAATCCTTGCAGAGCTGCTGAAGAAAGGAGTGGGGGAGGGAATTAAAAAATAATGCCTGTGTCTTAGGCTAGTGCACAAGATATGTAAATCACCTGTCACTCACAGCAAGGGGGAGTATTTGACAAAGTTTTTCTCCGTTTGTCAAGATTTTTCTCACTGAACAATAAAAGAGGATTGCTCAGAGATGGATTAACTATGTGTGGCAAGACTGGGCTCAAATGATAGGAAATCTTATACTCTACAGTATGATTAAAAAAAATAAATAAAATTGGGTTTACATCCACTTTAACTAGATGTACATGTACACGGGCTGAACATATACTACTTCATCTGGATTGTATGTTCTGCGAAGCTACATTTTTTTTGTACATGTCACATCAAATAAAAATAAAGTAGAGTATTTTGTACAATTTTAATGACATTTTAGAAACTTTTGACATTCTAATGGGTTGACATGAGTAACATTATGAGATGCAGCTAAAAATCGTACAAATGCTCCCACATTGGTGATACTATTTATGCCCATGGACGAAAGATGCATTCATTCACACAGAGTAAGTAGGTGCAAAAATTAACATTGAAGGTAAAATAAACCCACATTTTTATATACACTGTAATATGGGTTAACATAACTGAATAACCTGTGTAATATTTTTAATGTTGAAAAGCCTAGGCAACACCACGTTCTAAATATCCCAGTCAACCAAACTGGATATAGGCACCAGATAAAGCAAACCTGTAGGATTTTCTTTCAGCACTAAAGAAACCGAGGATAAATCACCTAAAAGAGGGGACAATGTAGTAATCGAAACCTGACAGAGAAGGATTCTAAACCTACCCACTGGAGCATAAAGGCTAGTTTTACACTTTTTGGTTTTTGCTTGATGGGTTTTTGTTATATTCAATGGAAAAGCATCAAAACACATGGGTTCAGATGCATATTGACAGACATCGACGCAGCATGACCCAAGCCAACATGCCTTGACATTGGAATGCCTTTTAACCGCTTCCGGACAAGCCGCCGCAGTTATACTGCGGCAGGTTGCTCCACTGCGCAAAACCACATAGCTGTACGTTGGCTTGCGGGGTCCGGATAGCAGGCGCGCGTGCCCTCTGCATAGCGGAGGTGCCGATGCTCGCGGCCGACGGTCGCGATGACCGCTGGCCACGAGCGATCGTGACCAGGAGACACAGAACAGGGACGAGTGTGTGTAAACACACACTTCCCTGTTCTGACAGGAGTGACAGATCGTGTGTTCCTATTGGCTAGGAAACACAATCTGTCACTTCCTGTAGCTGTAGTTAGTCCCTCCCCCTTCAGTTAGAATCACGTAGCAGGGAACACAGTTAATACCTTCACCGCCCCCTAGTGTTAACCCCTTCACTGCCAGTGACTTTTACAGTAATCAATGCATTTTTAATCGCACTATTTTGTAGACGCTATAACTTTTGCGCAAACCAATCAATATACGCTTATTGTGATTTTTTTTACCAAAAATATGTAGAAGAATACATATTGGCCTAAACTGAGAAAAAGTTAAAAAAAAAAAAATGGGGATATTTATAACAAAAAGTACAAAATATAGTTTTTTTCAAAATTGTCGCTTTTTTTGTTTATAGTATAAATAAAAAACAGCAGAGGCGATCAAATGCCACCAAAAGAAAGCTCTATTTGTGGGGAAAAAAAGGACGTCAATTTTGTTTGGGTACAGCATTTCACGACTGCGCAATTGTCAGTTAAAGCGTCGCGGTGCCGAATCGCAAAAAACGCTCTGGTCAGGAAGGCGGTAAATTCTTCTGGGGCTAAAGCGGTTAAGCACATCAACATGCATTTCCATTTATATGGAAAAACACAAATGGAGTAAAAACATAGGTGTTAATGAGCCCAAAGTTAGATTAGGGCAGACTTACTAAAGGCAAGTAGGCTGCTCAGTTTGCAAGTTAATTTGCATTTTTCAAGGGAATTTACCCCAGAGCTTAGTGAATGAGGCAAAGCTCTGCTGACTGCCATCATCCAAATCACATGCAAGCAAAATAGCTGTGTTTTTTTGCACATGATATTGATATTCTTTGCAAAATGAAACTTCAACGCATTCACCAAGCTCTGGGTCGAACGCTCTTGCAAAATAAACAGCCTAAATGCCTTTAGTAAATCAATCCCATTGTACACAATAAAAAATAAGACCGCTAAAATAACTGTAGTGCTGTTCAGGAAGGAGGTGGTAAGAGACATTGTCCTTAAATACGAGACAAATCACTTGGAGAACTTTCACTCGAAGACACAACTGAAGCTCTCCTACCCCAAATACACTCCAGGAACTGATATTTGTGAATTCACACACTATGGCATGCAAAAAATACAGCTTATTGCACAAATCAGTGCATTAGTTTTAAGTGAAAATAACAAGCTGGACATTGGCACCAGATCAGGGTAGCCTCTAGCATGTATAAGAAACAATTTAATTAGTTTAATCCAAAGCAGTACACATTTAACAGTCTAGTTAATTTGGTGAGTAGAAAGTTTTAAATAGCTTACCTTCTCTAAGGTTTCAATACGTTGCTTCAAAAGCCTGTTTTCTGTGCGTAACCTCTGCAAGAGAGCAATCAAAATCAGATTAGGTTTATAAATCCAAGAACTGATTTTTAGGAGCAATGTTTAGTTTCTTTTGGTCGCGGTAGGAGTTTAGAGGAGAAACAAATGGCCAATCACAGTATTGCAATCCTGGTGTTACATTAATGTGCTGCCTAATGTGCCACAACAGCATAGTAGTGTGTTACTGTGTGTAGTGGTCTGCTGCAAATGCGTTGGGGTGCCATTTAGACTGAATGGTACTGTTGGGCACCAAAATGCATAAAAGTGTGTTGCCACAAGTTACTGCAACACAAAAGTGTGAATCCAGCCTCAGGCACTGCAGGTAAGCACTTAAAACAAAAATTAGGGTGGATTTATACCCATGTGCCTTTATTGCATTTTCTATTGAATCAAAAGAAACGCATCCAAAAAAACACATCAACATTGACTTTAAGCTGCACATCAACGTATCAAAATGCAAGTCAGTACATCACAAAATGTGTTTAGGTGCATTATAACAAGCCTTGCTATTCAATACAAAGTGCAATGAGCATTAAACTAGAGGTCCACCCTAACACAAATCCCTGCATCTACAGACATCCATGACTTGACTTAACACAAACCTATCTAGCCTTGTAAAGAAGAAATCAAAATACATACCTTTTTTGAAGCCTATCCAACCAGATCTCAGGCTGAGCAGTCAGCTGCGATTTCGCTGTGCAGACAGGTGCAGAGGAGGCAGCCGACAACGAAAGCCCCATAGTAAGTCTATGGGTGACGTCACTCCCCATTTGGATAGTAAAACTTTTTTTTCTGTCAGTAAATGCCTTTACAGCCAATTTCCTGTTTGTCTGGTAAAAAGCCTAGGCTTAAGACATCATGCACAGTTCGCTCTCTCACTCTCGTGAGTTTGCCAGGAAGGGAAAGAGAGGATGAGTCATAAGAGGGCAAATGAGAGCTGCAGAGCTGGAGGCGTGCATGTGTGTAAATCCAGGAAGTGAACAGCCAGCAGCTTCAGCTGCCCACAGTTAAAATGGATGCAGCCAGACTCAGTGGAGGGAGATTTCTGCAGCCCATTTGGCAAGTAGAGAATAACCGTATATATAAAATATGCAAAATGGTTGGAGGGAAGCTTCAGAATGGCGAAGATGTTTTTATTACAAGTTATGCAGCGAGTAGACTGCAGTTCCTCTTTAAGGTTTGTACACACTATAAGAAAACTAGGTGAACATTTTCATTCAAGGAACGATCATACGATTTTCTGATAGTGTGTACACAACTTTTGGCAGCCCATTCTAACCTTCTGAACAAAACTTTTCCTAGGGACAAACTCCAAAACTTCTCACACGTGAACAGAATGAAGAATTTGTTTAATGTGCACCGTTTTCGTACGAAACCAAAAAAAAAAAAAAGCCTTTGTCGTACAAGAATGTTCGTACATCATTTCCGGCTTGCTGAGAAACAATTTTCTTATAGTGTGTACCCCACATTAATGAGCTTTTAACTCTTTGAAGTGCAGGGCTATAATTTGTAAAATTCTCAGAGTTCAGCTTCAATTAATCAATTGTTACGGAACACATGAGAATATTCAACAAAGTAGGGATGTGCCAAAGCAATGCAATTGAGCAGTGGGCAACACAATAAAATGCCAACATGCAAACAAATAATCACAGGTGAACAGAGGAAACTCAGAGTTCACAGGGCCACCTGGACAACCTTGTGGCAGAAACTAGAATCTCATTCCTCCAGCTGAAGCCACGAGGATGGTGGCGTAACATGTAGTGGTGGAGCCTGGCAGTGGGATTTATACGCAATACATGAGAGCTATTGGTTTTTATGCTGTTATTTTATTTTAATAAAAGGCGAGTGCAATTTATGAAGCTGGGGTGGCGAGTTTCTGTCCATAATTAACTCCTTGAGTACTGCACTATTTGAAGCACTTTTGTTTTCTATGTCGGTTTGGAGCTGCTGGTGACCAACGTGGAGCCATATTTAAAAGAGAATTACACTGTGTGCAGAGCGTGCTTGACCCTCTTCAGGGTCTAACAAGG
Source organism: Lithobates septentrionalis (assembly GCA_037952835.1). Lineage (NCBI taxonomy): Eukaryota > Metazoa > Chordata > Amphibia > Anura > Ranidae > Lithobates > Lithobates septentrionalis. The sequence goes on along the minus strand of JBBDGP010000957.1, from coordinate 1,201,821 downwards.
AGGTGAGTTTGCATTGCACTCGGGGAAGGGAGCACAAGTCACGGAGTGGCGTGGAGTTTTTTGTTTCATATGGAAAAGTTTTATATGCACCTTATATGAGAAGAGTTATTTATCTCATCACATATGGACTTTATTTGAACTGTGTGCACTTAATGAACATCAAGTGTCAGTGCCATTAAATTTATATGTTCGTTTCGTCATATTTAATAACAGTTTAAGCAGCGTGATCACATATTTATAGTGTAGAACCAGAAGAGGCTTGAACATCCAAGTTCACCTGATTACATTTTGCTATGTGAACAGAAGACAAGGAGGCAGCTTGGCAATTATCAAACCGAAAAATTATGCTCAAAAGACCTGGATGGAGTGTGCTTTTGCCAGAAAAAAAAAGAGACATCCAGCCTTTAAACTCATAGGATTTAATGGGGGAGCTGCTGAAACCACTTGGAAATAGTGCAGTAGAAGGTAGCTTCGTCCCTTAGGGGACCCTCAGGAATAACAGGAGGAGTCAGCCTAAGGGAGGCAGTGGCTACAAGACAAAAGGTGAAGAGCCTGCAAAACATCCATACATTTTTGGGATGTTTTTGCTTAGGACAAAGGGTATGTACAACAAAGCATTACAGTGTTGCACCAGCCAAACCAAACCATGTGTTTTCAGTACCCAAAGAAGAAAGGGAACACACCAGCAGGCTCCTAATAAACAGGAACATGATCCAAGTACTCACTGAAGGAAGGCCAGGTGGTCACAAGAGACCCCCATAAAAAACATTTAGTGCCTTTAAATTTTTGCCCCTATAGTGGGCATATCCCCCACAGGGGTTTCAGGAACAAGCTTTCACCAGCATAGCCCTTAAAAGTGCTCTGCTGATAGCTACATACACTATACAAGGTGCCTGGAGAGTGCCATCAACTAAGCCCAGTCCTTTGACTTCCTCTCAGAAGGATTCAGGTGCGGTCTTCAAAGCAATGCTGATTATCAACCAAGCTGGAAAGCTGTAATGATCTTTAAAGATCTGCAACTTGAATACAAATTGTAATCACTTGTTTCTTTCAGTAGAGAGAAAACATCCAATCTCCTTGGACACTAGCAAACTAACGGAGGCACGATAGGAGTGGAAGCGTTTACGCTGGGCTGTTCAAGATCTCAATGTCCAGTCTCCTAAAGGAAGCTGCCTAACCCTGTGCCTCCCTAATAAACGATTAAAAAAAAAGCAATTTAACGACTGAAGTTACCATTGAACGTCGCCCCCCGCGATAAGATAGATAGATAAAGATAGATAGAGAGATTATTTATACACCTCTCTCTCTCTCTCTATCTTTGTGAACCCCACCCCCAAAAAAAACCTACCGTATTTATCGGCATATAACACCCGCCGTCGTAAAACACGCACCCCAAGTTTTGGAGGGAATTTTAAAAAGGAAAAAAACTTTTAGGAGGGAAGTTTAAGGAAAAAAAAACTTACATTTAAATGCCCATCAATGCAGCCTTATCAGTGTCCATCTGCAGCCTTCCCCAGTGTCTTTGCAGCCCTGTGTCATTATTGCAGCCTGTGTCATTGCAGCCTTCCCAGTGTCTTTGCACCTTGTGTCACTGCAGCCTTCCCAGTGTATTTGCAGCCTTGTGTTATTATTGTGAAATAAAAATAAAAAAAGTGTGGCGCTAATGAATGGTGAGACGCCTGTTACTAATCAAGTAACAATGATCTCTGAGGAGGAGTGATAGAACTTTCAGTGTAGACTTGTGAGGTGAGAAGTAATTGTTTTGTGAAACATCCAAAAGAAATATAATAATGGTGAATACTTAGATGTGTAGGGAAATAGGATACTCAGTGACAACCTATGGGTTGAAAAAGACAATCATACATCTACAACCATATTCCAAAAAAAGCAAAACAGGCAAATATTGATGCAAGGTATCAAAAGACATAAAAAAGTATAAAAACAGCGCAGTGGGTGGTGGTGGGGTGTAGTCATAAGAACCCTTCTTATGACTACACCCCACCACCTAGTTCTTATGACTACACCCCACCTTTTAGGAAGACGGCTTGCGCCCAGTTGATTGTGGGACTGAATAGGAGTACCCCATCCACCCATTGAGAGACTTGGAGTTTCCATATATGTTTACCCCCCCTTAGGGATTTGGATGTCCTTCCTCTTGGTTTCTATCCTTATGAACACTAGTTTTGTTGAACAGCATACTCAGCATATTGAGATACCTTGCATCAATATTTGCCTGTTTTGCTTTTTTTGGAATATGGTTGTATATGTATGATTGTCTCTTATTCAACCCATAGGTTGTCACTGAGTATCCTATTTCCCTACACATCTAAGTATTCACCATTATTATATTTCTTTTGGATGTTTCACAAAACAATTACTTCTCACCTCACAAGTCTACACTGAAAGTTCTATCACTCCTCCCCAGAGATCATTGTTACTTGATTAGTAACAGGCGTCTCACCATTCATTAGCGCCACTATTTTTTTTTTATTTCACATTTGCAACGGTCAAATTGCTGTGTTGGCTGCTTCATCTCCCTGTAGGAGTTGGCGCAATTTCTACACCTTTCTTGTGTTATTATTGCAGCCTGTCTCTTTTAAAATCGGCGCCGATCGGAGGAGAGGAACGAGCACCGCCGACATACACAAAGCAGAGTGTACGTCAGCTAGACTCGGCTCTGCTCACAGTCAGGGGTGGGACTGTGAGAGAAGCGAGCGCCGCCGACATACACAAAGCCGAGTGTACTTCGGCTAGACTCGGCTCTGCTCACAGTCAGGGGCGGGACTGCAAGAGGAGCCGAGTCCAGCCGAAGTACACTCGGCTTTGTGTATGTCGGCGGCTCTCGCTTCTCTCCTCTCGCAATCAGTGGAGATAGGCGGGACTGCGAGAGGAGCCGAGTCCAGCCGAAGTACAATCGGATTTGTGTATGTAGGCTCCGCTCGCTCCTCTCCTCACAATCAGCGGAGATCGGCGTATAACACGCACCCACGATTTTCCCCTGATTTTAAGGTGAAAAAAGTGTGTGTTATACGCCGATAAATACGGTACTTCAAAACATAAATTGGTTCATTATACAGGGATGTAAATATGCAACAAGAGGCCCTCCCATTAAAAAACCATTAGGGTTAGCTATAAATTTTACAAATATTTCTACCTGCATAAATTTATAATGTACAGTGCTGGGTCCCTAGAAACTGCATGGATTGCTACGGATATAGTTTTAGCCCTGAGTAATAAACAGGCTACAAACCTTAATCTCAACTTGTTCTTCCATTTCCTTTGTCTTTATTGTAGTGTACTCCTTTTCTAACCTGAAAACACACAAAAAAAAGTGTTTACTCCCAAAACAAAATGAAAGGTGATTTTTTGCAAGTAAATTAATATTTTCGCCACTATCAGATGATATGTACAGAAGCTTTTTAAGAACTTCTACAACATTTCAGAAACTAAGAAGATATATGGTAAATTATGCTTTAAAATTATCTGAAAAACAAATTAAAGACCTTTTACAAGATATCCATATACAAAAAGACCACCTCCAAATCGGCATAGCATTTCTCAGCTAAAACTAAAAATTATATCAGGTTAAATGCTTGCTTTCTTATAAAGGGGATTAAAGGGAACCTGTGAGGTCAGAAATGTGTACAAAGTCACAGCATAATTTTTGTTCATCTTTAAAGGCATAGGCACCAGGGCTGTTATTAATCATGCCTGCTTTACGTTTTTAGTGAACAATTTACAAAGAAAAAGTACGAAGGTTGGGAATTTGGACTTTGCTGACAATCACCTAGAGAAGCAAAAATGAGGGCAGTTCCAGAGCTTGACTTATCTGCAGAGGCTGCCAAGGAACCACAGCAGACTAAAGATCACTCCTGCAGAAACTTTGGCTAGTGCAATACAACAATTTTCAGTAGTACACTAGCACACGTTAGGATGCATTGTAATGTAGGTATGTTGGGAAAGTGTATTTAGGTGTTATTTATAACGCACAAAACATTTGTTAGCATAGTACACTGGCATTAGCAAGCTTTAAAAGAAATGCACTCCCAGTGTGACTGATATCTTATCTCAACAGCTGTTAAAGTGCATCTATGGTCAAAATATAAAATACTATATTATTTGCATGTTGACTTTCAATTATTTCTAGCCTATTCCTATTACTCCAAATGATCTTGAAGTTTGTAAAATTACTTTGCAAAAAATTCCACACATTTGCTGAAAATCCCATGATACATTCCAATGGCATTGTGAATATGAACTTGTGTCACACAGAGCCTGCCTTCTGAACTACAGAGGTTCTGAGAGAAGGAGTTTCAGGCAGTGGAGTCAATACAGGAATCACTGCTTGCAGCAGCAAGGTACCATAAGTAATCATCCTCTTGACAAAGTTGTGTGACAAAATGCGTTAGCCCAGGTTCACACCAGTGCGATCACAGACATCGCATGTGATTCGCACCTGCTGTGTGGATCACATGTGATGTCTGTGAGATGCGAGTTCAGCCAAACAGTTGTATGGCTGTACTCGCATTTGATTCGCACAGAAAAAAGTGCAGGGACTTTTTTTTTTCCCCGCACTAGAATCAAATTGCATGGGTGTTCTCACCTATGCGATCCAATTCCTGTGCAAGGTCCCCTTTCGCACTGCGATCTGTGAACCAATCTGGTGGTGCCAAACAGGGTAATGACACCTGTAGCAGTTCGCAGAGGGCAGCGTGAACTGCCTGCGGTAGAGATGTGATGCGGGAACGAATGCTGTAATCACGCTGGTTCCCGCATTGCATCAGTGTGAACATAGGCTTAAGGTGGAGCCAGACAGTGCAGGCAGATCTGTGCAGTGTGCAAGTCCAGGAGTGCCCTTTCATGGAGCAGTCTGTTCTATACTCTGTTGTGAGAAAGCGCTCATTCAGCTGTGGAACTTTGCTGGACCGACAGTTTTTTTTTTAAATCAAATTTCTTCATAAATTTTGACCAAAATGTAATCTGCCACATCTGATGAAAAAAAAAAAAATCCTAATAAGTGCATACTGATGGGTTTGTGTGAACGTTATAGCACCTACAATCTATGATAGAGATGGATTTGAGAAATTATATATATATATATATACATACATATATATATATATATATATATATATATATATATATATATATACACATACACATACACATATATATATATATATATATATATATAGCGATGGGCAATCTGACAATAAATGACGGGGGGGGGGGGGGAGGGATTAACTGCCACTGATATCACCTTTGAATACAGTGATATTATACACGGTCGCTGATCTAATGACACTGGGAAAGGGTTAACCAGTTCAGCCCCGGAAGGATTTACCCCCATAATGACCAGGCTTTTTTTGCGATATGGCACTGAATTGATTAAGAAAACTGCCCAGTCGTGCGACGCTGTACCAAAATAAAATTGATGTCCCAAATAGAGCTTTCTTTTGGTGGTATTTGATCACCTCTGCGGTTTTTATTTTTCGTGTTATAAACAAAAATAGGATTTTTATAACAGCTTACCTGTAAAATCCTTTTCCTTTGAAGTACATCACGGGACACAGAGCCATAGTAATTATGTCGGTTATAGTCCACCTTCAGGTCCTGGACACACCCTAAACAGGAAATTGCCTCCCTATCTAACCCCTCCTATACTGAGAGTATCTCAGTTTTGTAGCAAAGCAATACAAGTGTATACTAGAAAGAGGGACGGGACCTCTGTGTCCTGTGATGTACTTCAAAAGAAAAATAATTTTACAGGTAAGCTGTTCTAAAAATCCTATTTTCTTTAATCGTACATCACGGGACACAAAGCCATAGTAATTACTATGTGGGATGTCCCAGAGCAATGCCAACTGAGGGGTGGGAGACACAACAAAAAGTAGGGCACCATGAGATCAGGAGGACTTGTACTGCTGCCTGCAGTACAAGGCGCCCAAAGGCAACATACTCATGTCTTTTTACATCCACCCGATAGAATCTGGTAAATGTATGGATTGAAGACCAAGTTGTGGCCTTGCAGATTTGAGCCATGGAGGCTTGGTGATGCACTGCCCACAAAGCACTAACAGCCCTAGAGGAGTGGGCTTTGATTTGAGAGGGTAGAAACTACCTCTTTAAACCATAAGCTTGAACGATTAGTTTAACTAATCCATTTAGAAATAGTGGATTTCGATGCTGCCTGTCCTCTTTTAGAACCTTCAGGCAACACGAACAAAACCATAGTTTTCCGAATCTTAGCAGTCGCCTTTAAGTAGACTTTGACTGCTCTCACCACATCAAGAGAATGTAGTGATTTTTCTTCCATAGAACAGGGTTCTGGAAAAAAATGAAGGTAGAATATGCTGGTTTAGATAAAAATCTGATACTACCTTCGGTAAAAAATTAGGATGAGGACGTAATACTACCTTATCCTTGAAAACAATAATAATATGGCTCTTTACAAGAAAGAGCAACCAATACTGATACCCTTCTTGCAGCAGATATGGTTACCAGAAAAAATAGTTTCCTTGTCAAAAAGGACCAAGGGAATATGTCGTATCAGCCCCAAAAAATGCTGTTTTGTAATGCCGACAAAACTAAATTCAAGTCCCAAGGGTTCAGGGGTGACCTAACCAGAGATTAAGCTGTGTTACCCCCTAAATAAAGTTACGAACCAAAGAACGTGAAGCAAGTGGTCGTTGAAATAATACCGATAAGGCCGAGACCTGTCCTTAGAAAGCACTCAAGGCCAGCTTTATTTGTCACCCCATCTGCAGAAAGTCAAGAACTCTACCTTTTAGCCATTTCCTGAGGTGCAACCCCTGTTTTCACACCAGGCGACATATGCTTCCCAGACTCCATAATATATAATTATGGAGGCCGGCTCCCTTGCATTAACCAAGGTAGAAACCACTGAACCTGACAGCCCACGCTTCTTCAGAGTGTGGGTCTCAATAGCCAAACCGTTAAATTTAGCATTTGTAAAGTAGGATGGAATACCGGACCCTGCAAGAGGAGAAGGTCTGGCCATGGCGGTAGGGTCCATGGGTCCCCTACTGCCATTCTTTACGATCTCTGCATACCAAGATTTCCTGGGCCCCGCTGGGGGCCACAATAATCAAATTCCCTTCCTGCTTGATCCTGCGAAGAAGTCGTGGACACAGGCAGAATAGGAGGGAATGCATAAATCAGTGTATCGGGAATAGCAAGGCATCTGTTCCACATGCTAGCGGATCCTTTGTTCTTGACACAAAGTTGTCGATTTCTTTGTTGAATCTGGACGCAAACAGATCTTCGCCTGGGATCCCCCATCTTTTATGACATATTGACAGGAAGATATCGGGGTGAAGGAACCATTCTCCCGGGAACAACTGCTGGCGACTCAAGTAGTCCACCTGCCAATTTTTTATTCCTAGAATGAAGACTGCCGATAGGCAAAGAACATTATTTTCTGCCAAGATAGGCTATGATACACCTTTCTCAGGGCCGCACAACTTCTTGTGCCCCCTTGGTGATTAATATAGGCCATTTCTGTGGCATTGTTGGATTGAATCCTGGCAGGACAATTCCGTAAACTGAATGTTCAGGCCCTCAGGACCAAGTGCTCTGCCTGAATTTCTAGAATGTTAACGGGCAAGGCCCTTTCTGATCTGGTCCACTTCTCGTGGACAGTTGTCTCTTCCAGGACTGCTCCCCAACCCAAAAAAAAAAAAAAAAAAAAGGGTTGGCATATGTTGTTGCCATTTCCCAGGTAACTGAAGGATTTTACCCTTTGCAGATTTTTGGTTATCAACCATAAACTGAGGCGCCAGCGCACCCAGTACTTCCAGGTGGTCTCCCATCCAGGCACTAACCAGGCTTGACCCTGCTTAGCCTCCAAGATCCGACGAGATCGGGCGCTTTCAGGGTGATGTGGCCGTAGGCTTTGGAATCAGAAACATTGGGAATCTAGAGCTTTGTTCCAAGCCGATAGGATACTGTTTTGCAGCAGTCTCAAATGAAACTGAGCATAAGGAGTGGCCTCAAATGAAGCCACCATCTTTCCCAACAACCTCATGCAAAGCTAAATAGAAGAATTTATCTTGCTTCGACCACCTAAATCAGTTCCTTTATGGCACTGATCTTTGCCTGGGGCAAGAATACCCTTTTCTGGGTGTATCTATGATCAGACCCAAGTATTTTAGCCTTCTTCATGGTTTTAAAGAAGATTTCTTCTAGGTTGAGAATCCAACCTAGATATTCCAGGTAGCCGAATGTGGTGACCATACTTTGGTCTAAGCGGGCTACAGACTGGTCTATGAAGAACAGATCATCTAGGTAAATCATACTCGTTATACCTTTGGCCCTTAATCTGGCCAGAACCTTTGTAAACACAAGGTGCAGTAGCTAGACCAAAAAGCAGAGCTACACTCTGAAAATGAAGATTTTCCATCTTGAAAAGTAGATCTTACTAGTGAGCGAGGAAATAGGCATATGGAGGTATGCATCTTTGATGTTGATTGACGCCAGAAGTTCTCCTTGTAGGATGGAGATAACAGATTGGATTGACTCCATGTGAAAAAAGAGTGGTTATATTCAGGAATTGAATTTAGATTGTTGAGATCCAGAATGTCCATTCGGATTCGGCACCGTGAAAAAGAGGTTTTAAACAAACCCCAACCTCTGCTCTTACATGGGGACCACCATGATCACTTTTGCCAAAAGATGGTCCAATTCTTGAGAGAAAGACTTATTTTTCTCTGGATCCTTAGGAATGTTTGATCTGAGAAAACGACAAGACGGGAAATCTTAGAACTCCAGTTTGTACCTTGGAGCCATTGATGAGGTCCCCCATTCGTCTGGACACTCTTCCTGCCAGATCCTTGAGAACTGCAGAAGAACTCCCCCTATTCGAGCGAGCGGGGGCACCTCCTCATAAGGAGGCTTCAGTATCTTGTAGGTTTCCTCCCCCAAGACCTCTTTTGTCCCTGGGGTTTAACTCTGAGGATTACCTTTTGAACCTGACGGCGGAAGCCGTCGTGACTGCCTGGAGGCTGATGCCCCTGGCACAGGAGAAGGAGCTTTAAAATGAAAATACATTTACTTCTTTTCTTAAATGGCAAACGGGGTACTTTTTCCACTAGAATTTCTTTGGATGCATTATCCAAAACATACCCAAATAGTATCACCGCAAAAAAGGAAGACTAGCCAGAAGCTTCTTGCATGGCGCTTCGCGAAGGGCGCAAGGCCTGAAGGATAGAATCTCTCATAGCAACTATTGCAAACATAAAGCTGCCAGATCCTGGGCCTGCTGAGCAAGATAGCCTTAAACACCTGTTTAAACTGGTCTCTCAACGATTAACCAATTACTGTCAGCGCAGGCTGAGACACTCAATCTGCCAAAAAAAAGTGTATTTTTTTTTTTTTTATAGGAATTCCAACTTTTTATCAGGTGGATCCCTGAGCATTTGAGCATTGTCTGCCGGATAAGTCAAACTTTTCTTCACAGAGTATATAGCAGCGTTATTTGCTGGTATACCCTACTTAGTGAATTTTTTCCACATAGGATAAAGTGTGAAATTTTTTTAGGGTGATCCACTCAGATACAAAAATTTTTTTTTAATTTTTCAGCAATGAATGGACAGGAAAAGGCATGCACAGCTTGAGGAGGCTTTAGCGAACCCAAACACTCAGTTAAGGGTACATAAATGTGGAGCGAACTATTCAGCAAGAAATTGCACCATCAATCTTACAGATTGTGAACACTGATCCTTCCGCATTTGACACCTCAGAAGAGGAGTCATCAGCCTCACCATGGCCCCCTGAGGGAATTCATCTTCTCCTGCCCCTAGTTCCTCAGTTTGAGGGTCCTGGGTAAAACATTTCATGGCCCCGATGCTCACTCTGACCAGCCACCCCCTCTCAGGGGAGGATGCCATTTGTAGAGATGAGTAGGCTTTCCAGAGCTTGAGGGAGACCCTTTTAGCTCTTTTTTGGGGGTGTTTCAACCCCCCTTCTGACCTTAGCCCAATGCACAAAGCAGAGGTACTACCAGAAGAAATCGCATCCACTGCCGTTGCTATTAATGCTCAGCCTGATGCAAATAGGAAATGTGTCAAATAGGAAATGCCTGTGTCACCAACCTCTTTCATGCCCCTCTTTGCTCTTGTGTCCCTCCGACAATTTTTGCAGCTAGCACAAATGGAGATTTAAAAAAAAAAACAAAACACTCCCACGTTGGAGGATGCCAACGACGTGTTAAGCCCCGCCCCCTCCGTCGCATCGCGCCCCCCTAATATCCCTCAAAAAAGAGTTTTCCCGCGCGTGCGCGGGCCTCCGATCCGACAGGATCAGCTTGTGTGTGAGGGAGAAATGGCGTGGAGGAGACCTGAAAGCCGCCAACGTGTAGGGGCAGTGAAAGAAAACGGCATCGCCGATCGTTTTTTGAGCTCTCCCTCAATGCTCAGCCTCGTGAAGAGGGGGAGAGTTCAGCCCAGGGGGGGGGGGTCTGGTGGAAGCAAAACCCCACCAAACTTACCAGAGGTCTGCCTGCTAACCGGAGGAAAAAAGCCTGCTGCTTCTGTGACACAGCATGATCTCTAAAGAAAGCATGAGAAGGTATGTGCTCCATACAGCCCCCAGTGGTGACACTTACACATGACAACATTTACTTTTTTAAAGGAGACATTTCATAAGAAGACGTAAAAATTCCTTATAAAAACTCCACTTGCCTTTCCCGCCGCACGGTTTTCTGTGGTAAAACCAACAGACCAAATCTTCACCCTTCACGGTGGGTTCCGTTAAACCTTCAGGAACCGGGGGCCCTCAGGGAACCCACAATCCTGGACCTGTAATAGCACCCCGCCACTAAAACTTAATGGCTTAAAATAAAGTACTGGATCCCGGGGTCCAGCTCTCTAAAAAGGGAAGCATTTACAAGCAAAGACCTAGTTTCTTCGGACACGAGGCCCGGGTACCATTCCATTTGGCCCAAAAAAGAAACTTTGAATGGATCCGGCTGCATAGCTAGCCCCAGCAAAGATTGCTGCAGTGGAACTCAGCACAGCACATCTTCACTCGTGACCAACGCCTTAGACCAGGGGTCTCAAACTGGTGGCCCTCCAGCTGTTGCAAAACTACAAGTCCCATGAGGCATTGCAATGCTGACAGTTACAAGCATGACTCCCACAGGCAAAGGCATGATGGGACTTGTAGTTTCGCAACAGCTGGAGGGCCGCCAGTTTGAGACCCCTGCCTTAGACACTGGCGAAAAAACTGAGATAATCCCGGTATGGGAGTATCTCAGTGTCCCGTGATGTACGATTAAAAGAAAAGACCATCAAATTTTGAAAAAAAAATTTTTTTATTTTCTGCTATAAAACATAGCCAATAAATTTTTATAAAAAAATGTAATTTCTTCATCAAATCAATTCAGCATTTTTATTTTTATTTTTTTTACTAGTAGTGGTGGGGATCAGTGATTTTTAGTGGGACTGCAACATTGCGGCAGACAGATCGAACACCTGACATTTTTTACACTTTTTTGATAACCAGTGACATTATTACAGTGATTAGCGCTAAAAATATGCACTGACATTGTACTAATGACACTGGCAGGGAAGGGGTTAACATCAGGGTTGATCAAAGGGTTAACGGTGTTCCCTCAGTGTGTTTACTAACTGTATGGGGATGGGCTGCTTGGGACAACACACAGATCCGTCTTCCTGCATAGCAGAAAGACAGGATCTCTGTGTGATCCCCTGTCGGGACGGAGATCTGCCTGTGTACACAGGCAGATCCCCATTCTGTCTCTGCGGGGGAATGATCGCGGGCGGCGGATTCTATGGACCCGCTGATAGACTCCCCCACTGGTCAATGGGCGTGTGCGCAACATGCGGGTATGTCACTTTGCTTATGCGGGCCGGTGGTCCACAAGTGGTTAAGCAGGTTAATTGTATTAAAGCGGCTGCTCTGGATTTCAACAAAATGGCAGCCTCCGGCAAGAACACAGGAGCAATTCTGGAGGCAATTTACAGCACACATGTATACATGTACAATGCATGTTCCTTGCTAAATATCTTTTTCAAGTTATGGTTACAATCCTCTTTAAATAAAAATAAAAATAAAAAAAGCCATTATAGTATCAATAAATCAATTCTGGATTCTTCTGTGCCTTTTCTTGGCAACGATTTGCAGGGTCATCAACCCTGTACAGTGTTGCCACCTCATGTGCACATGTTTATCAAGTCGCGTATACGGCTTACTCCACCTTTCCTTTTAGTAGATTTTTTTTTCAACATACTCTGGGCAATTGGGACTAATTCTTTCTCTTTATACTCCATTAAGTTAGTAATATTGACAGCTCCATCAGCTTTCAATTATAGTCTTACCTAGCACAGCACCTAATGACATCAGATTTTATTTTGGCTGATATTGTAGCCGGTTATATACATAATTTCATTTATGTATAGATTTATGTATAGATTTTTCACAGTTCCTAAGATGGAGGATATATTGGATGGGATCTATTGCCTCTGTCACTGGCAATCACACCTTTGCTCTCCTGGGTCTTCATTGATGCTAGGCCCACAGCTCCCGGGGCAGACATCCCTGGTGGTCACCACTGGAATAGGATCATGCGCTTTTAATACTTTTTGCAGATTTGCAAGTATGGTTCCCTTACTGGTAACCCTTTACAGAACATTAATATTTCCGTGTCAACTTTGTTGTGCATTATGAAATTTTACTTTACAGACATCTATGTATGCATTAACCCCTGAGGAAGTATACGCCGTTTCACTTAACCCGTCAGGACAAAAAGATGCTTTTGTTAAACAAATTATGGACTGACTTTCTAATCTTTGCATTTTGATATGGAAAGATCATGTTTACCATTACAAATATGCTTGACATAATGGTACTTGTCTTTCATGTTAATCTACAAATATTGTACCCCTCAATAAATTTAAATTCTATTCATTATTGTGTATGTTACGCATCATTCAAAGTCCCAAGGGCAAATCTATGTTTCTATGAGTATGGAGGCGTTTCACAGGGTGCATCAAACAAACCACATTCCATTGTTGCTGCAGTCGATATTGCCCTCTTAACGTATTCCACCTTGAACTGTGGGAAAATTAACACACTGTACCATGTGCCATACGCATACGTACTGCGTCTTTTAACGGCTCTGTATTTGCTGCCTTGAAAACAATAGGAAAATTTACTCAAAGGAAAAAACACTGCTGTTGTAAAAATCACATACTTTTTCATCTTTTTTGCATTGTATTTGACTTGGTATGCTGCTTGAATCAACTTTTCTGGGCCCCCATCGAACTGATGTGGAATGACTTTCTGAAAGTGCTGGAAGACAAAATGAAATACATGTTAGAGCCAGGAAAGAAAGGCTCCTCAAAATTGGATAACATTGTAAAGTGACAAATCATACAACAATACATATTAGCATATATGAAACTTATGCAGCCCATAGATTATTCCAATTTCTTTGCTTACACCATGGGTGAAGAGAAAGAAAAACGCTCGATTCCCCCATCAGTACAGTAAGAGTTAATGAGGGAAGGTCAGGGAGCCTACCCAGCTGGCAGAACCCTAATACTGCTAATGGCTATAGAAGCCATCGTATGTAAAAAAAAAAATAAAAAAAAAAAAAAAAAAGGCAACAGGGTGGCTGGGTATAGTCAGCGCACCCATACATGTGCGGCTTTAATATGTAAAGCTTGCAACATTTACAAGTATAAGTATGCAAAACTCCACACAGAAAAGATATGAGCCCAAATCAAAGTTTAAGGGAACAATGGTCCGATTTAATTTAGTGTAAGGCCCTGCATTAAATGTGTTACATTAAAATTAAGGTGTAAAAAAAGATGCTCTGGCCACAAAACTCCAAACTGAAAAAGAACTTAGGGCCTTAGAAACCCAACTACAACGGTCCCCAACCCTAACCCTCCTTAAAAAAGTCGTAAAACTGCGAACAACCCTGAGCGAATTGGCAATGGGGCGGGTGGAAAAAGCCATCATCAGACTAAGACAACTATACTACGATAAAGGCAACAAAGCACATTCCCTATTAGCGAAAAAACTACGTGATAATTCTCACACATCCACACCACACCAAATTAAGAATAAATTAGGCTCCCTATTATCCCACCCCAAAGACATTGCCGACACCTTTGCAGACTACTATCAGGACCTCTACAATAACCCCAATATCCCAAGTAATCCCGCCCCCCCAGACCTCCTCCACCGAATGCAGCACTATCTGGCGGAGAGTGGAGTCCCAAAGCTCCAAACCTCTGACCTGACCACCTTAAACATGCCGATCACTGAAGAGGAAATAGAACAGACTATAAAAACTCTCCCGTCACACAAGGCCCCCGGTCCAGACGGGCTTCCCTACGAATATTACAAGGCCACCCTCCCCATCCTCTTACCCCATATGTGTAAACTCTTCAATGCCTTTTATCGAGACTCCCCCATCCCGTCAGATATGCAGCGCTCATATATCACTCTGATCCCTAAACCAGAAAAAGACCCCACCCTATGTGCCAACTATAGACCCATTGCCCTGCTGAACTCAGACCTAAAAATTTTCACTAAACTACTATCACTCCGGTTGAACATGATTCTCCCATCCCTGATTCACAAGGACCAGGTGGGCTTTGTCCCCCTTAGGCAAGCAGGGGATAACACTAGGAAGGTGATTGACCTGGTAGATGTGGCGAATAGGGAGAAAACAGCGGCTTTGCTACTCAGCCTGGATGCTGAAAAGGCCTTTGACCGACTTGGGTGGCCCTTCCTGTTCGCCACATTACAACACGTGGGGTTTCGGGGACCGTTCCTGAGAGCCATAAAACACCTTTATACAAATCCCTCCGCACAAGTCAGAACTCCCTTCGCCATTTCCCCAGCTTTCTCGATAACAAACGGCACACGCCAAGGATGCCCATTGTCACCCCTATTATTCGCACTGTGTGTCGAACCCCTAGCGGCATCTATCCGAGGTAATCAGGACATTAGGGGGATCCCCGTTAGAGGTCGGGAGTACAAGATCTCGTTGTTCGCGGACGACGTGATCCTCACCCTAACCCAACCTAGAGTTTCCTTACCAAACTTACACGCAGAGCTGGACAGGTACGGTGCCCTGTCGGGCTATAAAATTAACACCTCTAAGTCAGAGGCCCTCCCAATCAACATTTCGGATACGGAAACGACACATCTGAAAGCAAATTTCACATATCACTGGAAAACCACCTCCTTAAAATACCTAGGGGTACATATCACTACAAAATTCAACACTTTATATCAGGAAAACTTCCCCCCCCATATACCGTTCCATCAGAGCCCTACTGACATCCTGGAAAAAACACCACATTTCCCTGCTAGGTCGGATCGCATCGATCAAGATGACAATCCTCCCAAAACTGCTCTACCTCTTCCAGACTCTACCCATCCCTGTCCCCCGCAACCACCTGAGTAAACTGCAATCTGACCTTTTTAAATTTACCTGGAACTACAAAAGACATAGGGTCCCTCGGTCGGTGATGGTGGCGGCACGCTCAGACGGGGGTCTCGCGTTCCCCAATCTCATTAAATATTACCAAGCCACCCAATTGCGAGCTATAGCCTCCTGGTTTACTCAACGGTCCTATAATAGGTGGACGGAGATTGAAAAAATATGGCTAGCCCCAACTCACCCTAATAACCTACTATGGAACGCGAGGGCAGAGGTCCCCCCTGAGCGCCTACTGGGAGCCGTGTCCCATCTTCGCCGACTGTGGAATAAAATATCACATGAACATGAGTTGTCCTCAGAAAAATCGGTCTTAACATCTTTTATCTGCAACCCCAAAATCCCAGACAGCCTCACTCACCAGATGTCTCACCCTTGGTCGTCATGGAATCTTTTCCACTATGGACACATAGTAGACCCTAGAACCCGCAGGCTATTGCCATACTCTGATCTCCAGACCAAATATGGCCTTCCGCGTCAAGCCTTCTACAGCTACCTGCAAATACGCCATTATGCCCTGTCCATAGCGTCTGACCTACAGTTCTCCCCTCCAACGCCTTTCGAAAACCTGATTATGGGAGGTACAGCCCAGAAGGGCCTAATCTCTGATATTTACAAAATAATAAATGCCTACCCATTAGAAACCAAGGGTAAACATGCTTATATGATCAGGTGGGAAAAGGCCCTCGAGGAGGAACTTCCAATGGAACAATGGCAGACGATATGGACCCAGGCGGCGAAAAGCTCCCTTTGTACACTATACAAAGAAAACGCTTATAAAATCATCCTATACTGGTATATGACTCCGGATACCCTCCATGCCATATATCCCACCAGTTCCGACCGCTGTTGGCGCTGTCAGAAAGAAAAGGGAACACTCCTTCACATATATTGGAGCTGTCCATTGATCACTCCCTACTGGGCTGAGGTACACCGATTGCTGACCGGTCTTTTGGAAATACAGGTCCCCATGACTCCCAAGTCCTTCCTTCTAGGGGTCCTACAACTAAAAATCCCTAAGCCATATAAAAAATTAATGCGCCATATTCTTACAGCGGCGAGATGTCTTGTCGCCTTACATTGGAAAAAAACTTCCCCCCCACTCCTGAAGCCCTATACGCCAGGATTAAAGATGTGGAGTTGATGGAGCAGATGACGGCCAGAATACAGGACAGGCTGGAAGCACATAATAAAATATGGGAACTGTGGCACCTCCGGGAGGACCCACCTTGACAAGTAAACAAGTCACTATAACAACCACCCCCCCCCTTCTTTACCTTTCTACTCTTCTCCCCCCTCCTTTTTTCTTTGCATTAAATGTTTAAATGACTTATATGGTTTTGAACAGTAGTATGGGAAAGATGAGAAGGAGTATTTCATATATGGCCTCTATTACCTACCCCCCCCCTTCCCCTCCTTTTCTTCCCCTTTTCCTCATCTTTCCTTAAATTTTATTACTCATTGCATTTTATGTAATCTTGTAATACAAATACAAAATAAAAATGTTATTTGGAAAAAAAAAAAATTAAGGTGTAATATAAATTTTAAAACATTATATAAAATGTGAGTTGAAAAATTAAAACCTAAAATAAAAGGTTGTTTCTTACCTGTAACATGCCTTCCATATCAAGTTGCATTAACTCTGCGTGATTCATCTGGAGAACAGCGAGGCCTGCTCGAAAAACTATTTCTAAACCCTAAGGAAAGAAAAAAAATTATATTAAAAGTTCAAAAATAAAATCATAGAATGTTCAACATAATAATAAAACAGACAGAAAACGGTAATATGAAACACGCAACGTAACATAAGTTAATAAACCCTAAATATCAGAACTGGACCACACTGTTTAAGCACCTACACAAAGCACATGGCATATAACCCAGCCATCTGGCTCTTGATTGAATTAGAACACAAAAGATAAGATGGATGACTTTTGCCACCGCTAACCAAAATAAAACAAAGTCAGAGTTAAAAACTTGTCTTTCGCAAGACCTCATGGCCCGATCACCCATAAAATACATGCTCTGTATAATACATTGCTAATAATGTATCAAAATGCGCTTTGACACCACATTCAATAAACCTATTCAGAAACTGATCACACATACTTGTCTAATATGATGAAGACTTACTGCCCCCTCCATCTCTTGCCTTAAAGTGCAAGTCCAGGCAAAGCCTAGCTCTAAACCTGCTCTCTGCCACATTCTAAACCCAATCTAACCATGTAAAGCAAAAATCGCTGTACTTTCCTATTCTGTAGCCAATACAGTATGGTTTCCAGTGACAGAAGCTGTGTGCAGGAGAGGACCAACAATGGCTGTAAAATGGATGGTAAGTGGTGTCACCCATAGACTTACTATGGGGTTTCCGTTGTTGGCAGCCTCTGTGCACCCACCTCCACACTGAATTCACCGCTGACAGCTGATGCTGTGACTGGACTACATCGGCTGCAGAATAGGCAAGTAGAGCGATTTTTGCTTTACAGGGTTAGATAGATAAGGTTTAGAATGTGTCAGAGAGCAGGTTTAGCGTTAGGTTTTGCCTGATCTTCCACTTTAAGCCTAGTACACACCAGTAGTTTTGCTTTCGTTCAACCCAGAAGGGCTGAACAAAAAAAAAACTGACCGTTTCAGGAGGAGCCACTGTACTATCCGACGTTCCTACAGTGATCTCCCCGGCTGTGCTCTTCTGTTCTGACAGGGGGACGGCGCTGCCGCACCCCCTCCCCATTGGCAGACCTTTTTCAGGCATGCCTCATCGACAGAAGCCACTACACAGGCCGAATGGCTGGTTTCTATTTAACAGGCCGATGTCACCCAACATTTGGCCCAGGTGTACTAGGCTTTAGTGTGGGGGGGGGGATTAGGGGAAAGTCTCCCAAATGAGTCAAAGAAATAAAAACGTAGAATTTGTCTCAGGTAAATCAGTAGCAAAACCCCCAGGAGATGAATTCTCACAGGTCTGCACAAATGTCACAACCACTACAAAGGGTCCCATTTGGCTAGCTGTATTTTGAAATACAAATTATGTAAATATAAATAAAATATTTGAAAAATATTTCAATGAAATGTAATCTGAAAAAAACACAAATAAAGCAGTTCAGGTGCAATTCATTTCACAAAGTTCTTCCTTCCCTTCTAACTTCTATAATACTCTCAATGATTCATGTACACTTGGCCGTAATGAACCGCGGTACCCCCCCATGTGAAGGAGTATGGTGTACATAAAAAGGCTACTCATTCACCAAAAAAATCCTTGATTAAAAAATAAATTAATTAAAAAATGTCCCTAGATGTAGATCCATAGTCCATCAAGACGCCCACCACCACCATGAAAAAAAACAAAAAAAAAAACAGCTCCGTTGCCTGACAGCTCTTAAATAACTAAGGGGAGGGGGCAACCCGGTGACGTCACTAGTGGCACTACCCCTCTCGTGACGTCACTGACCCAGCATGCTCTCGGTCAATGGGGTCACCTGGTGAGATCACTGGGTGGCCCCACCAATTAGCCATGTCAGACAGCGGAAAATCGGAGTTACTTACCGGTAACGTCCTTTTCCAGGAGTCTTTCAGGACAGCACCATAGAGAGACCTTGGCTCCTCCCCTTCTGAGGAAACACCGCCTTCAAATTTTAGATTTAATTCTCATCGCTCCCCCCGGCCCCTCAGTTCTTCAAGAGGACCTCCGGTTAGCTAGGGAGACACAAGAACACGTCATAATAACTCTGATCTTACCTGACGTTCTTCTGCGATGAACTCTTCACAAATGTCCCTGAAGTAGGGTGGGTAACTGTGCTGTCCTGAAAGACTCCTGGAAAAGGACGTTACTGGTAAGTAACTCCGATTTTCCCATTTCCGTCTTTCAGGACAGCACCATAGAGAGGATGAGCGAGCATCTTACCTTAGGGTGGGACTACTGCCTGCAGAACCTTACGCCCAAAAGCCTGGTCTTTTGCTGACAGAAGGTCCAACCTGTAGTGTCTCACGAACGTGTCGAATCTGGACCACGTTGCCGCTCTACAGATCTGCTCCGGAGACGCACCAGCCCACTCGGCCTGAGAGGTCGCCACTGCCCTAGTGGAATGTGCCCTAATACCCCTAGGGGCTTCCAAACCGCTGACTATATAAGCCTGGCTGATGACTAACCTTAACCACCTGGCTATAGTGCGCCTAGAGGCTCTGCCTTCCTTCCTGGTTCCTGAAAATAACACAAAAAAGGAATCAGATTTTCTAAATGGTTTTGTATCCTCCAAGTACTGCAGGACACACCTTCTAACATCTAGCCTATGAAAACTATGTTCCTGTTCCCTCACAGGATTCAAACAGAAGGTGGGCAAAACAGTTTCCTGGCCTCTATGAAAAACTGAGGCCACCTTTAGCAAAAAAGCCGGATCGGTTTTAAAAATTACCCGGTCCGGAAATACCTGAAAAAAAGGTGCCCTAATGGAGAGGGCCTCGAGTTCACTCACTCTCCTTGCCGTAGTGATTGCCACCAAAAACACCGTTTTGAGGGTAATCCATTTCAGCGTACACGTCTCTAATGGCTCAAAAGGTTCCCCTGTAAGGGCCTGTAAGACCAAAGAAAGATCCCACATTGGGAAGGGGGAGACCCTCAAAGGTCTCTGCCTACTCAATGCTCTAAAAAATCTAACTATCCAAGGATCGGAAGCTAGTTTCTCTAGAAAAACACTCAAAGCGGAAACCTGTCCTTTCAGGGTGCCAAGGGCTAGCCCCTTGTCCGCCCCTGCTTGCAGGAACTCTAAGACCGCTATAGAGCTGTGTAAATCAAAGGAATTTTCTGTGCACCAGCTATTAAAACGCTTCCACGTTTTTTGGTAGATAACCTGGGTTTCTTTTTTCCTGCAATTTAGGAGGGTCTTCACTAAGCGATCTGAGAAACCTCTGCCCCTCAGCAATTCCTCCTCAGTAGCCAAGCCGCGAGGTTCTATCTCTCCACCTGGGGACAACAGATTGGCCCCTGGGAAAGAAGATTCTCCTGAACTGGCAAAAACCAGGGGGGTTCTGCTGCTAGACTTCTCAGGATGGAGAACCAAGGCCTCCTGGGCCAATGTGGCGCAATTAGAATGAGGGTTGTGCTTTCCAGCTGGAACTTCTTTAGTACGGCTGGGATCAGTACAGGTGGGGGGAAGGCATAACACCTGTCGAAAGTCCAACTCTGAGCCAGTGCGTCTACTCCTAGAGCTCCATCCCACCTGTTTAAGGAGAAGAAGAGATGAGCCTTCCTGTTTTCTCTCGAGGCAAAGAGGTCTACGCACGGCCTTCCCCACTTCTGGGATATCGCCTCGAAAACCTCCTGGTTCAGAACCCAGTCGCCTTCTCTCAGCAACTTCCTGCTGAGGAAATCTGCCACCAGATTTTGTTCCCCCTTCAGATGCACTGCCGAGAGGGATAGAACATTTACTTCGGCCCAATGCCTTCTACCAGGGTCCACAAGGGTCTGCTTTTGGTACCCCCCTGCCTGTTTATGTAGGCTACAGCTGAGGAGTTGTCCGACCGGACTCTCACATGCTGCCCCTGAAGTTCCTTCTGAAAGGCTCTGAGTGCCAAAGCTACTGCTCTCAGCTCCTTCCAGTTCGAGGATCTTCTTGCGTCTTCCCTCAGCCAGACGCCTTGAACCATCCGGTCCTCCATATGCGCCCCCCAACCTGTGCCACTTGCATCGGTTGTGACGCACCTGGACACTGGCAGAACCCACTCCAGACCTTGAGAGATTGGCCCCTCTTCTCCACCACCATAGGGATCTCTTGACTTGGCCTGGTATGGTTATCAGGGAGTCCAAAGACCCCTGACTGTGGTCCCAAACCCTCAGGATGAAGAGTTGTAAAGGGCGAAAATGTAACCCTGCCCACTGAACTGCTGGAAGTGCTGCCGTCAGTAACCCCAAGGCTGACATAGCCTTTCTTACTGATATCTGTTGGCTGCCCTGGAGTAACAACATTGCCTTGTCTACCTTCTGGATTTTCTCCAACGGAAGGAAGACCTTCTGTTTTGTTGAATCCAACAGGTAACCTAGAAAGATTACCTTTTGCGATGGAGTCAAGTTGGATTTCTCCAGGTTTAAGAGCCAACCTAGACCCTCTAGAATGTTCCTTGTAAACTGCAGGTCCCGCGACAGCTGTTCCGGGGAAGAGGCAAACAGTAGCAGATCGTCTAGATATGCGATCACTGAGATGCCCTTGATCCGTAGGAAAGCTAAGACTTCTACCATGACCTTGGTGAAGATGCGGGGGGAAGAGGATAGCCCGAAGGGAAGGGCCCTGAACTGCCAGTGAAACGTCCCTTCTCTGGTATTTACCGCCAGCCTGAGGAACTTCTGACACCGTTCTGCAATGGGAATGTGCAGGTAGGCATCCCTCAAGTCTACCGATGCCATGAAGCAGTTCGGAGGAAGGAGCGTTTTCACCGAATAGATTGAGTCCATTCGGAACCTCCTGTAGGTGAGCGAGACGTTCAGAGGCTTCAGGTTCAGGATGAGCCTGAACTTTCCCGAGGGTTTGCGCACCACAAGAATGTGGGAATAAAAGCCTCTGCCCGTCTCTCCTTCTGGAACTCGAACTACCACCTCCTGTTCCTCCAACTCCTGGGAGGGAGGAAAGGAGAGCCGCTGACCTCTCTGCGCATTTCGGTAGCGTGGTGACCAGGAGTCTGCATGGTGGAGGTTCTGCAAACTCTAACCTGTACCCTCTTCTTATGACTTCCAAAATAAAATGGTTGGAGGTGATCATCTCCCACTGTGGAAGGAAGGCCCCCAATCTTCCTCCCACCGTGATTCTGTCACTTTGTCTTTTTGGGCTGTTCAGGAGGGCGAAAAATAGCCCCCCCACGCCCTTTCCCTTTTTGTCCCCAACCCTTTTTCTGTTGATCAGATTTTGGGGGGTCCAATTTCTTCCAGGGCCGAGACTTTAGTCTCTGCAAGTTTCCTTTTAAAAGGGAATGCCTTTTTCCTGTCGGCCGTCCGATCTAAAACGGCTTCCAGACCTGGTCCAAACAGCAAGTCCCCCGTGAGAGGAATCCCGCAAAGTTTAACTTTGGATGCGGTATCCCCCTGCCACGTCTTAAGCCATAAGGCCAGATAAGCTACTCCCTTAAGGAGCATGGGAAAAGACGACAGGATTGTTTCCTTAGGAGTTCCTGCCTCTATGTGCGCTTTAATTTGCGTCAACCAGTACTCCATGTTTCGTGCCACCACTGTGGACGCCATGGCAGGTTTGAGGTTACCTAGGGAAGAGTCCCAGGATTTTTTCAAGAGGGAATCTATCCTCTTGTCCATGGGATCTGGAAGTGCACCCATGTCCTCAAAGGCCAAGTCAGTGTGTCTGGAGACCTGAGAAAAGGCTGCGTCTAGTTTAGGGGATTTGTTCCATACCAGCGCCTCCTCCTCTGCAAAGGGAAACCTACGTTTAAGCGCTCTTGAAAGGAAAGGTTTCCTTTCGGGGTCTTGCCACTCTTTTTTAATGGCGTCGACCAAGACCTCATGTACCGGGAACACCTTTTTATGTTCCCCTAGTCCCCTATACATCTGGTCATGGAGTGATAGCTTCTTCCTTTCCTCCTGGATTCCTAGGGTGGTATGAATGGCTCCTAGGAGCTCCTCCACCTCTTCCAGGGAAAGTTTGTAGCGAGAGGATCTTGTGGATTCCCCTTCCACCTCCTCTCCCTCCAATTCCCCCTGGGGATCTGAAGAAGCGCTATCAGGCTCCTCCTCAACCTCGAGTCTGGCACCTCCTGGATTCTCTCCACTTCCCGAGGGAGCATCCATTAAGGATTGAGGAACACTCTGTTGTGCTGGTGGAGAAATAACCTGAGGCTGTGGCAACTGAAGACTGGAAAAAAGTGTCTTAAAAGTTTGCACAGTATTAGAAAGCTCCTTAACGGATGCTGCTAGATCTGAAGACTGTTCTCCTGACTGCTCCCTTACTAACCCCTCTATACATTCCCTACAGAGGGGTTTAGACCAAGATTCCCCCATTGTGACTCTGCATGAGGGGCATTTTTTCTTGGTATTGTGGGGCGACTTGCTTTTCTCCGTAGCCTTGCCCTGTGAAACAGATTAAAAAGAGGGAGCAATCAGCAAACTTATCCACCAGCACTACCATGGAGGGCCACCAGGGGTGCGCTTCCCAGGACTGACCACCACCAGGGACCCAGTCACAACCCTTTCCCCCCCACCACCAAGGGGAGTTCTACACCTGTGGAGCTTACAGGAAGAGGTAAAGGAACACCACCCCAGGGTTCCTCTTACCTTGGAGTGGCTGGTGCAGGATTCTCCTGGAGCGGTTCTTGAAGCCTCTGCTTCCGACATCTCCTTAGAGCGATGTGGTTCTCCAAACCCCTGTGTGCTGTCCCCACAGCAGGCATGAGGCAGCACCAGCCGAACGCGCGGTCCGTTTTCAACACCGCAACCGGAACTCACGGGTCAGACAGAAGCACTGACCTCCGCCGGAAATGACGTCACCCGCCCTCCGACCCAGGGCTCAGAGCTCCCACGCTGGCTGCTAGTGCAGGGCGGTCTCCTGTGCCTCCGCCTATGCCACCGCTGGGCACAAAGAAAACGGACCCCTCCAGCTTACAGCTTCGGTAAGAGAAGCTGAAGGAGCGTGATGTGCAGTCTTCTAAGGTACACAGACACACTAGCCCCGTAGACTGCAGTTTTAAAATTGAGCAGGAGAGAGAGCGCCTGGTCCACCCCCCTCTGCTCAGCCGGCATTTAGCCCCAGCCTCCCTGGCTGTTCAGCCCTAGTCCCTTGCGATGTCTCCCCACCGGAGGAAACACCAGAACTGAGGGGCCGGGGGAAGCGGTGAGGATTAAATCTAAAATTTGAAGGCGGTGTTTCCTCAGAAGGGGAGGAGCCAAGGTCTCTCTATGGTGCTGTCCTGAAAGACGGAAATGGGAAAACTTTGTTTTTTTCTTTTCGGGTCAGCAGTGGATCTATACCAGGGGACTTTTTTTTTTTTTTTTTTTTAAATAAAAGGACTTGTCAAAAGCTTGCAGCATTTAGGAGAGTTTAGCAGCTGTCAGCATTTTTACTGCCAAAACGCTGCTGCTCCAGAACACACTGGCAGAGGGTTTTTTTTTCCTTCTGCCACTAAACACTCCTGCTAAAAATCGCTGATAAAAGCCTATGTGTGAAACATTTATTAGACGCAGCGAAATCATGTATTCCATTACTATGGAAGTCCATCAAACCCCCACCACAGGGATGTGGGTTAGGAAAGTCGAGGAAATTAGGAACATGGAGGATCTCATCCTCACGGCACGACATAAAAATGATATATACACTAAAACTTGGTCCCTCTGGCTGACCTTTATATTCTCAAGGGAAGGACAGAGTCTTCTTGAGGAAAACTGAATTACTGTACTAGCCACCCGGAGGAGTTGATACCGCATCTAGGGTTGTGACCGCCTACATGTATGCCCCTGTCTAACCCCCCCCTCCCTTCCCTCCCCCATCCTACCCCCTACTGTTTCCTATCTCTAAGCTCTCCTTTACTACCTTTCTTACTCTCTTTTATAAAAGAAAATTAGGCGGGAAGAAGGAGTAACCCAGACAAATCTAAAAAGGGCAGCGACTTTGAGCAATACAATAAACTCAATTGCTAGTAGATTGTTGTTAACACTTCATATGTGAATACTACTGTGTTATACGAGAGGCTGCGCCCTCAACTTTTGTATTTATACGTGTTGTGAAACTGGGGATTTACCCTTTCTCTTGCTGAAATAAAATCTTTATTTGAAAAAAAAAAAAAAGCCTATGTGTGCATGAACACAAGATGCAGGGGAGTTTAGAGGCAGTTAAAAAAACAACAAAAAAAAAAAAACAAACACACATCTGACACCCAAAACAGCAGCTGTAAAAACGCCCAGTGTGCATGAAGCCTTATGAATGGCTGCAGAAAATATCCACTGCAGAGCTGAACAGCAATATATGGCTGATATCTCCATGATATAACATGATGGTGTTCTAAAAAGATTATAAATCTGTCACTTTCTATGTACATGAAGTAGGCAAATCGTACGCACATTTCCCGATACTCCACATGCAAATTCACTCTTCAACACAACAAAAATGACAGTTCACCATGGAAATGAACACCTATCAACATTTGTCTGCGTCACACAATAGACTATTCCCGTTCATTACCAGGCCAAAGTGCAGAGTTGAATTAGTCATTTTGAGTCAGCTTTCTTTATATTCGAGTAACACACTAACCAAAAGCAGTTTAAACGAACCTACGGCTAGGAGTCTCGATGACTCATGGCGTAATATTTGCCATCTCACCTCAGACATAAAAATATCAAAAATTCTTGTGGCAACCGGTAAGGGGAAACTTGTAAGAAAAATAGTCAGGAACCAGGATGACGCATACATAGAGGTATGAAAACTCTGGGCTTGAAAGTGCACATGAAGCTCTGGAAGCTGCTCCTAGAAGAACAAAAACATCAGAGGCTCATTAATACATTCACAATGAGGGAAATAGTGCAAGTGTCCCCACCCAGCCACAGATTTCTACTTCTACTTAAATTGTCTCTTAAAAAGAACGCAGTGTTTTTTTTTGTATACATTTTATTTTAGGTATTTTACCTAGGTATTCAATTTTTATTGCCTGCCACTTCTACCAAGCAGTTAAAAAGTGAAAGTCTTGTACACCAAGGTTTCTTTTCAATCTCAGTTTATTTCAAAACATAAAAAGAAATATTACAGAAAGAGAAAGTTCGCTACATTGTAATATTACAATATGTAATTACATGCATTGTGCAAAGAACAATGATATAAATCTATACCATAGATGAACAGGTGTATACAGTTTGACATAAAATCTCTGGTGAAACAACGAAATATTGTATTGTATATAAAGGCCTTTAGACAAATGGGAAGTATACCATATGAGTGGGATCCCACAAATGTTTACGCTTATGGTTTTGCGTACTGGTATTATCAGAGGGATCTTCCTCATATGATGATATGCTGTCGGAATCTTTTACTCACTTATAATAAGTATTAATGTCGTTGAACTAATCTGGGTATATGACCTTTGTTCATATGCTTAAGTGACTGGATCAGTACAGAAAGAGGAGTAAGCAAAGAGACGGAAGAGAAAGATACTGTGAAAAGAAATAGGGGATAATGAAGAAGGTGGGAAGCACCCCAGCATGGCTAGCCGGTAGACGGTGATGGGGCATCCCTGACCCATACAGAAAACTCATCGGAGTAACGAAACATTGCCCACACGGTCCAGGTGATGGAAAATTGTTCCTCCTTCCCCGCCTCCTGCGCCAACAGGCGCTCCAGATCTCTTATCTGATCCACCTCGACAGCCCAGTCGCCCAAGGAAGGCACATCCATTGTTCTCCAATGGCGGGGAATCACTGTCCTGACTGCGGCCAAAAAGTGGCGCAATATATCTTTTTTTAATCGACTTGAGGGGGCCTGGGAGCATAGATAGTAGGGCTCTCTGGTGTAGGTTTAATTGAGGTCGCCATCAGCCTGCTGTATAGATCAAAGACCTTTTGCCAAAGTTTCCTGATTGGAGGACATACCCACCAAATGTGGAGCATTGTCCCTCTAGAGGACATGCACCGCCAACAAGTATCTGACAAAGAAGGATTAAACCGTTGGATAGTCGCTGGGCATCTGTACCACCTCGTTAATAGCTTAAATCCTTTTTCTTGGGACTTGGTTGCTAAGGAAATCCTATGCGTCAGGACAAAGCTTTTTTGGCAATCAGCAGGAGAGATGGAGTGTTGTAGGTCTGTTTCCCATTTCTGCGTGTATGTCGGAAGGTCTCGGGCAGAAATGTTTAGTAATATGGAATATAATAACGATACTACGTGGGTGGGCGGGTCTGATTGCAAAAGTAGCTCGTCAAAGTCTGATGGGTCAGCTAGGATCTCAGAGATGGAGGAGAAAGTACGTACATATGACATTAATTGACCCCTCTGTAACCACATTGTTGGGGGCCCCATGTTCGTCTGGGAGGGTATGTCTGTTCTCAAAGATGGGTCAGCGCGTAAAACCTGCGCTAAGCGTCTCTGACTATCCCTGTTCCAGGGTCCAAACCTCCATCTGCTTACAGCCGGGGGGGGGAAGGCCGGAGTCCCAAAGAGAGGGGTCATTGGTGCCTGAGGTTTAGATAATTTACCAGTTAAGGTCAGGCGGTCCCAAATCTAAAGAGTTTGACGAGTAAGAGCAGTAGAGAGTGTACTATCCTTACGCTGGGCCGTAGGGGTCCACGGCAGGGCGCAAAGATCAATCTCATTGAGAGGTCTCTCCAATTGAACCCAGAGCTTGGAGGAGGGGTGGTGAAGCCAGTCCACGATACGTATGAGTACCGCCGCCTTATGATATGTAGAGGCATCTGGGACCCCCACTCCCCCCCCGGACCTTCGGGAGGGTCATTGTGTCGTATTTTATCCTGGGGCAGTTTCCCTTCCATATGAATTTAGAAAAAAATCTGACGAAGCTTTTGGAAGAACGAGGTGAGAATAAATATAGGAATGGTTTGAAAAAAGATATAGGAATCGAGGGAGAACATCCATCTTCAAGACATTCACCCTACCCAACCAAGAGAGCTGTTTAGATGCGTATGAAGCCAGATCCGTTTGTGTTCTAAGAAGTAAAGGGGTAAAGTTACTGGAAAATAGTTGGGATGCGTCTGTTGGGATATGGATTCCTAGATACCGAATAGATGTAGAGCTTGTCTTTAAAGGGAAAGAGGATGAGAGCTGTTGGAGAGCCGCTTTTGGGAGTGAAATGTTGAGGATTTTTGACTTACTATGATTAACTTTAAAGTTACTAACATCTCCATATCTCCTAATCTCTTGGATAATAGCAGGCAGGGAAACTTGCGGTTGGGTAACAAACATGAGCAGGTCATCTGCAAATAGGGCCATTTTAGTATGTATAGGGCCTACATTGTTACCATGAATAGCCGGGTTGTTTCTAAGGGCGATGGCCAGGTGTTCCATAACAAGAACAGAGAATGGGGGACAAGGGGAACCCCTGTCTTGTTCCATTGTGGATAGTGAATTTTGGAGAAAGGGAACCGTTTAGTCTGATCCTAGCGGAGAGTGTTGTATAGAGGGACATTATTCTGGAGATCATGTTCCTGCCTAGACCTAACTGCTATAGTGAGAGGCGAAGAAATTGCCAGTCAACGCGGTCGAACGCCTTCTCCGCGACGACCGTAAGGAGGCACATTTGGACATTGTGGGTCCGAGCATAATCCGTAATGAGAAGTGTTTTCAGGGTGTTATCCCGCGCCTCTCTTCCACTCACAAAGCCAACCTGATCTAGGTGTATTAAGCGGGGCAATAATGGTTGTAGTCTATTAGCTAGCACCTTCGCGTACATCTTCAGATCTACCCCTATCAGCGATATGGGTCGGTAATTAGCACATATAGTCAGGTCTTTGTCTGGTTTTGGGATAAGGGTGATATGAGCCTCTAGTGTTTTCGGCGGGAATACTGAGCTTTCAGAGATGGAGTTGAACACTTTTGTTAAGAAAGGGGTAAGGAGGGGAGCAAATTGTAGAATTTTGGAGTGAAGCCATGAGGGCCCGGACTTTTACCAGATGGGGTAGATGCAATGGCGCGGGCAACCTCGTCTTCCGATATCGGAGCCTCAAGGTCCTCTATCGTTGCATAATCTAAAGTAGGAAGTGCAGTTTGAGCAATATATGAGGCCTGTGTTTCCGCTGTAATAAAGGGAGGTTCAGTGGGGCTTGCTGAAGGTATGTTATATAGGGATTGATAGAAGTCTCGAAATACCTGTCCCATCTCAGCTGGCGCCGAGACAGTCTTCCTGGACTTGTCTCATATGTGAGGTATAAAGGTGTTAGGTTGTTTGGTATGTAGGGTGCGTGCTAGCGATCTACCACATTTATCCTTAAATTTGTACTGATGAAAGGCTAGTTTGTTCGCAAATGTACATGCTGATGCCTCGTATAGTTCCCTAAGCTGAGTGCGAGCGGAAGAAACCTCCGTCGTGGAGGAACGCTTATGAGTAGTCTCAAGCGTCTTAAGTTTGTGTACCGCCGTAGTTATCGCAACTGAGCGTTCTTTTTTCAGGCGAGCACCCATTTGAATAAAGCTACCTCGCAAAACCGCCTTTAATGCCTCCCATTGAATAGGTGGTGAAGGGTCGTCAGAGGCGTGGTCCGCAAAAAAAGTTGGTTATAGTCTCCGCTATCCGTGTATCGTACCCTGGTTCAGTTAGAAGTGAGTCATTTAACCTCCATGTCCATTCTTTTATTGGGGTAGAGTGGACCGCAAGCGTCAGGGATATTGGTGAGTGGTCGGACCAAACCATAGGATCTATTTCACAGTGTGGGGACCAATCTAAACAGCCGTGGTCCATTAAAAAGTAATCTAGACGGCTGTAAGAACAATGAACGTTAGAAAAATGTGTGTAGTTTCGAGAGTCAGGATATAGTATCCGCCATACGTCAACAAGATGCATGTTATATATGGCACGTTTTAGAGCCCGTATTTTAGGAAAGGAAACAGAGGAACGGGATGTTGAGGAATCCAATAGTGGATCCAGGGGAGTATTGAAGTCTCCTCCAAGTATGAGCTTGCCCTCTGCAAAACCCGCCAGAGTCTTTAAATACTGCAAGGCCGATGGGACTTGATGTGTGTTAGGCAAATATATATTGGCTATAGTAAATATAGTCCCCCAAAGGGAGATTTTCACAAAAACGTATCTGCCCTAGGGGTCTGTCATATGGTCAAGCAATTCAATAGGGAGTGTTTTGTGAAATGCAATAGAGACTCCCTTAGATTTTTGTGTCGGATTGGTACTGTGGATCCATCTATTAAAGTATCTGTTGGAGCAGGAAGGGGTGGAGCCAGATTGGAAGTGGGACTCCTGTAGCAAAAGCACGTTAACCTGTCTTTTGTGCATCTGATACAGAATTTGCCCACGTTTTGAAGCGATGTTAAGCCCATTTACATTATATGAACAAAACTTCACCTGGGGACGTGAGGTCACAGTGTGAGCCATGCTGGGGTGCTATAGGTTGTAAAAAGAAGAAGGTTGTAGAGTAGAGAGCAGTAAGGGGTAGAATGGAAAAAGAAGTGAAATGCGGAAGTGTGAGAAGGGGGGGGGGGGGGGGGGGGGGGAGTGGGAGAAAGGAATAAGAGAAATTTGTGAAAATAAAGAGAAGAAACAAAAAGAAAAAAGGAAATGAGGTCTAAATGAAAGGACACCTAAAAATGTGTCTGAGAGACTGTTTGCGAACGCAAAACACTGCGTGAACTATCACGCTTTAGGCACAAACAGTGCCCGTCCTATCGTGGGGGAGAGGTCGAGACGAATGAACCTGAGTCATGGTCCCGACAGCGAATCAGGTATAAAGTATATGTCGCACACTTAACATTTGAACTGTATGTGAAGCAAACGCCAGCTTTTTTTTTTTTTTTTTTAGGAAAAAGAAACTTCTGGGTGGGATTGAAATGACTCCCACTGCAACATAAAAAAAAAAAAAAAAACCATGAGGGGTGAGGGTCTGTAGACTAATCCTTTCTATGTTTGTCATCCCCCCTCTGAGGTAGAGCCTCTAATTCTAAGTCTCATCATATATACAAGACCAGTGAGTTAAAGCGGAGTTCCACCCAAAAGTGGAACTTCCGCTCATCGGAACCCTCCCCCCCTCCGGTGTCACAATTGGCACCTTTCAGGGGGGAGGGGGGTGCAGATACCTGTATAAAACAGGTATCTGCACCCACTTACGGGAATAGACTCCCGCGGGAGTCACGCCCCCTCCCGCACTCCCCCGCTGTCTCCTGGGAAAGACACGGGTCCCAGGAGATAGCGGGGACCATTGAGAATGCGCAACGCGACTCGCGCATGCGCAGTAGGGAACCGGGAAGTGAAACCGCAACGCTTCACTTCCTGATTCCCTCACTGAGAATGGCGGCGGCAGCACCCGAGGACCGAGGGACGGTTCTGCCTCGGGTGCTGACATCGCTGGACCCCGGGACAGGTGAGTGACCTTATTTTAAAAGTCTAAAGCAGTATTTGCAGCTGCTGACATCGAAAAAAAAAATTTTCGCCGGACTCCCGCTTTAAGAATCGTGGATGCGCTCTTCTTTACCTATTAACCAAAACTATAGAAACCCAGTCATGTGAACTACCGTTAACGATAACAGATGGGAACAGCCAACTAAATTTGTGTATAGGATTCAAGTAGTTAACCTAGGGGTACATAACTAGAACAATTATATTGGCTCCTGTTTGTAGAGAAATTATTTAGCCAAAACTATGATATAAATATAGGGAGGGCAGGGGGGAGCGGAGGATCCACTCATGGAGGCAGTCAACGCCCCCATGGGTGGCACCTTTAAACCTGTATCTTTTGGAGCAGAGATTAAAGCCGGAGGTCAAAGCTCCCCACAGCAGTATCCCCCACCACCGCCACAAACCCCCCCCCCAACATATACTGTAAAGGAAGGGGGATGAGAGGGAACAATCTGAAATAGAACATAATATCAAAGAAAAAAACATTTGGTGTATGTTGGCATTACCTGACGCCCATCACAATGAGGGTCACAGAGTGACTATTGCCTATGTTCCCTCCTGAACCCCAGCCAGTTATTAAATCGGCAAGAGCAGGGAAAGAGCTAGTAGTTCGAGTCCTGTACTTACAGAATCCCTTTTCAGGCTTACTAGAGAGCTCTGATTTTAAAGAAGAAAGTCACAGTCAAAGGATCAATAAAGATAACATGCCACCAGAAATGTGGCAAGGCTACCGGGGCCCCTCTGCGAGATAGGAGGCGAGTCAAGGCGATACAAGACATCAGTCCCCAGCGAGCTTTTGTATCCATCTTCTGGAGAGGTAGGTCCTCTTATCCCGGGGCCGGAAGAGACTGATCTAGACCTAGGACGTCTACGGCGCTGCGGGAGTGGGCCAAGCCACATCTGTCGTGATCGATCTTCCGGAGGATCCAGACAGTTCAAGATGTCCACCGCTTCCTGCTCAATAAAGAGGAAAAAAGTCAGGCAGTTGATCTGGGTCTGATAGCGTGAACCTGCTGACTCCCCTGGTCACCTTGATGCTGAAGGGGTGACTCCATGTATATGAAGCTCCGGCTTGTCATATAAGGTCAAGGAGAGAGAGCACCACTCGATGCATGTACAGCGTATTGCGAGACAAGTCAGAGTACAGGTGAATAGGGGCACAAAAAAAAAAAAAAAAAAAAAAAAAAAACTACTGAACCCAGGCTCCATGTCTTTCGCATGACCTCTTCAAGGTGAATTAGTGGACCCGACAAAGAACATCTTGGGGGCGACCATCTCGTTCCCCCTCCGGTCCTCCCACTCTGTTAACACGGTCTAGTTAGATTGGTGATGTTGCCTCTCTCCCCATTACTTTGAGGATAGTTATGACAGTGGGTTTCAGCTCTGCTCCAGACGTTGCCTCCGGTATGCCTTGCAGTCTAATGTTATTTCTGCGACTGCGATTTTCGCTGTCTTCTATGCGGAGTTGCTGATGGCGTAGGCAACGGAGGTGTGTCGCGGTTGAGGATTCAAGTGCTGTTATACATGCTTCATGGTCATCTTGAGCAGTGGTTAAGACTGACACTGCTTCCTCATTAGCTGTGACTTTTTGTCTCAGAGCATTTAGCTCCACATGTAGGGAATCTTCCATTTTGCTTGCCCATGAGTCGAAATCCATTCTGAAGGCAGATAAGAGGGCTGTAGCTTCCGTTCTGATGGGCTCTCCTGACAGGGGATGTGTGTCTGTCTGAGATTCCCCAGCGCCTGTGTCATGCGATGTGACCGAGCTCATGGGCGCCGTTCTAAGATGATATCTCTGTATGGCGCCTTGTTGAGGGTCAGTGAGCTCTAAGGAGTGTGAGCTAGCTGTCGCCATGTAGGTCTCGGGTGCGCTGTGCTGTAAAAATAGCCTGTAGCTGTCGGGAGGGCACGGGATGGGTGTCCTCAGCCATTCATGATCGGGTTCTCTCTATACGGGCCCAGCTTCCAGGGGGATGAAGGGGGGACTGGAGGGGAGAGGCAGGAGCCCAGGTGGTGGCACAAGGAGAGCAGTAGGAGACCCACAGGGCCCAAATTATGGCGCAGGGAGAGCGGCACCGCTATGAGGAAATAAAGTATCTGGGCCTGGAGGCTCTGTCCGAGCTAGTAGGCCTCAAGATGGCTGCGGCCGCGGGCCTCCAGGAACGGCTTCCGTGTACCTCCCAACGTCCGCTCGGGCCCCCTCACCCTGCAGCACCTTCCCAGGGATGTCTGGCGTCCTTGTGCGGCGATCCGCTGCCTCTCCGCCCGTGGATCTAGGTACCGGACACCAGGGATGCAGGAGGCACAGTAGGCCTCAAGATGGCGGCGGGCTGCTGTATAGTTGTAGGCCCGGCCGCGGGCCTGAGGACACCCAAGCGGCTTGTCCGCTTCAGTAATCCCCACTGGGAGCAATACAGGCGTTCGCTGGGGAGAGTTTCTATGTTCTCCTGCTTCTGAAATCCACAGGA
Source organism: Lithobates septentrionalis (assembly GCA_037952835.1). Lineage (NCBI taxonomy): Eukaryota > Metazoa > Chordata > Amphibia > Anura > Ranidae > Lithobates > Lithobates septentrionalis. The sequence goes on along the minus strand of JBBDGP010000957.1, from coordinate 1,167,814 downwards.
TGGCTGTGGATAGCAGCGGGCTTAGCGGAGCTCCTCTGGAGCACGTCTTCCTCCTTCCGTACACCAAGGTTTCTAAAATGCAAATTACTGCTGTACTGTATATGCAGACATGAAGGGCAAAATTACACACAGCTAAATATTCATCGGAATGACTCAGGAGTAGGGCTGCTACTAATGATTATTTTCATAATCGATTAATTGGCCGATTATTGTTACGATTAATCGGTTAATAACCTTAAAAAAAAATTGTGGTGTATAATTTAGTTAAATATGTAAAGTTTTTAAAAAAAGGCAATTTATTCTTAAATATGTAGATGAGGTGGTAAATATAAATAAGCAACTATATAGTTCGGAGCAAAATAAATAAACGGCTTCGTTCCAGCCCGCCCCCAGCTGCCGGTGGCAACCGATTGGTCACCGGGCCTCCCTATCTAACGGAGGCCCGGTAAGAGCCGCGGGAGGCGGCGGGGAACGTCCCCTCCTGCTCCTCCGGTATAACAGCCGTGCGGCTTTTAGCCGCATCGGTTGTTATACTCGGATAGCCGGCTCTAAACAACAGTACCGGGATGATGCCTGCAGCTGCGGGAATCATCCTGGTATAACCCCGGAAAGCAGAGTACGCATATCTGCGTACGCTCGGCGGGAAGGGGTTAAAAAAGAAAAACTGAAATATCACATGGTTCTAAGTATTCAGACCCTTTGCCGTGACACTCATATTTAACTCAGGTGCTGTCCATTTCTTCTGATAATCCTTGAGATGGTTCTACACCTTCATTTGAGTCCAGCTGTGTTTGATTATACTGATTGGACTTGATTAGGAAAGCCACACACCTGTCTAAGATCTTACAGCTCACATTGCATAACAGAGCAAATGAGAATCAGGAGCTCAAAAGGAACTGCCTGAAGAGCTCAGAGACAGAATTGTGGCAAGGCACAGATCTGGCCAAGGTAACAAAAAAAAAATTCTGCTGCACTTAAGGTTTCTAAGAGCACAGTGGCCTCCATAATCCTTAAATGGCAGACGTTTGGGGTGACCAGAACCCTTCCTAGAGCTGGCCGTCCGGCCAAACTGCTATTGGGGGAGAAGAGCCTTGGTGAGAGATGTAAAGAAGAACCCAAAGATCACTGTGGCTGAGCTCCAGAGATGCAGTCTGGAGATGGGAGAAAGTTGGAGAAAGTCAACCATCACTGCAGCCCTCCACCAGTCGGGGCTTTATGGCAGAGTGGCCCTACGGAAGCCTCTCCTCAGTGCAAGACACATGAAAGCCCGCATGGAGTTTGCTAAAAAAAAAACACCTGAAGGACTCCAAGATGGTGAGAAATAAGATTCTCTGGTCTAATGAAACCAAGATAGAAATTTTTGGCCTTAATTCTAAGCGGTATGTGTGGAGAAAACCAGGCACTGTTCATCACCTGTCCAATACAGTTCCAACAGTAAAGCATGGTGGTGGCAGCATCATGCTGTGGGGGCGTTTTTCACCTGCAGGGACAGGACGACTGGCTGCAATCGAGGGAAAGATGAATGCGGCCAAGTACAGGGATATCCTGGACGAAAACCTTCTTCAGAGTGATCAGGACCTCAAACTGGGCCGAAGGTTTATCTTCCAACAAGACAAAGACCCTAAGCACACAGCTAAAATAACGAAGGAGTGGCTTAACAACTCAGTGACTGTTCTTGAATGGCCCAGTCAGAGCCCTGACTTAAACCCAATTGAGCATCTCTGGAGAGACCTAAAAATGGCTGTCCACCAACGTTTACCATCCAACCTGACAGAACTGGAGAGGATCTGCAAGGAGGAATGGCAGAGGATCCCCAAATCCAGGTGTGAAAAACTTGTTGCCTCTTTCCCAAAAAGATTAATGGCTGTATTAGATCAAATAGGGTGCTTCTACTAAATACTGAGCAAAGGGTCTGAATACTTAGGACCATGTGATATTTCAGTTTTTCTTTTTTAATAAATCTGCAAAAGTGTCAACAATTCTGTGTTTTTCTGTCAATATGGGGTGCTGTGTATACATTAATGAGGAAAAAAAAATGAACTTAAATGATTTTAGCAAATGGCTGCAATATAAGAGTGAAAAAATTAAGGGGGTCTGAATACTTTCCGTCCCCACTGTACTGTAAGGTGCGCAGAGGACTAGCAAAATGTGTATTAAAGATTAGTCAGTCATTCTAAATTGTAGCCAATCAGTGAGAGCTGGTGCTTTCCAATTATTCAATAAACTCAATAGGCTAATATTCATAAATATAACTCAGCATGATCATTTTGACCCCACCCAAGAATAAATGTGTGTGTGATAAATTTACTCTATTCATAAAGGCCAAAACAAATATATAAATAACACATTTTGGTATTTAAACACCAAGAGATTCTCAGAAAATTAATTTTTAAAATCATGGACTATAACCATAGGATATTTAGCCCCAAAATAATTTAGAAGGCATGTCAATAAATTCTACTTCTACAACTACTACACAACCATAACAACTAAAAACTCGGCTGCCTGTAAAAGGAATCTATTACTTTATTTTCATAGTTTCTTCTGAAAACGTTCAACCCAAACCACTCTCATAATGTTACTTCCTTATACATTACAAACTCCTTCCTCGTACATTCCATGCTGTGTGTACCCGACAGCTTCATTAACCCATGAAAACTTTCACAAGTGCTTCAAATTTGGTAAAGCTGTCAAGGTGGGTAGAACAGCAACCTAAAATACAGCGCAGCTCTTGTCTGTCTAAACCTTTATTTGTAACTGACAAGAGTGCTAAAAATTTCCCTCCAAGTATGGTTTATGCTGTGTAAGGTGGTAATATAGGAATACACCACATCGTAACATTCTAACATACATAAAGTGTTTTAATTATTATTGGACTAAAGGGACTTTAATAGTAAGACAGACTTACAATTTAAAAATGAAAAGTGCATACCCATTTGGGCAACTCAAGAGTGACTGTCCAATGAAGAAAAGAGAACACAGAATTGTAGAGATGTAATCTTATTTATCCCCCTAGCGCCGTCCATACGCACATATGCGGCCTCAGCTTGAAGGGGTTATACTAGGGCGATGCCTGCAGCAGCAGGCATCACCGCAGTACCAGTTTTTAGAGCGGCTAAAATCCGCTCGGCTATTATCCTAAAAAAGCGGGATGGGACAGCTGTGAAGTTTACAATTTGTGTGACAGCAATAACAGTGAGCATTTTTTTTTTTTTTAAAGTGATAATGTAAAACAAACCAAAAAAAAGAAAAAGTTTTTAAAGCGCCCCCATCCCCGCGAGCTCGCGCAGCAAAGAAACCGCATGCGCAAGTCTCGCCCGTATATGTAAAACGGTGTTCAAATCACATGTGGGGTATTGCCGCGAGAGCATTAATTCTAGCAAAAGACCTTCTCTGTAACTCTAACCTGGTAATCGTTCAATTTTTTTTCAAAACTTTGCCTATGGAGATTTTTAGGTACCATAGTTTGTCACCATTCCATGAGTGTGCGCAATTTCAAAGCATGACATGTTAGGGATCTATTAAAACTGCGTATTATCCTTGACATACAAAATAATTAGGCTAACTTTATCGTTTATTTTATTTTTTTTTAATTCCTGAAAGTGTGTCTTTTTCGCAAAAAATTGTGTTTGAAAGACCGCTTCGCAAATACCGTGTGACATAAAATATTGCAACGGTCACCATTTTATTCTCTAGGGTCTCTACTAAGAATATATATATATAGTCTATATCTATATATATATATAGTCTCTATATATATATATATATATATATTCTATATATATATATTCTATATATATATATATATATTCTATATATATATATATATTCTATATATATATATATATTCTATATATATATATATATATTCTATATATATATATTCTATATATATATATATATATTCTATATATATATATTCTATATATATATATATTCTATATATATATATATATATATTATATATATATATATATATATATATATATATAATATATAATATATATATATATATATATATATATATATATATATATATATATATATATATATATATATATATATATATATATATATATATATATATATATATATATATATATATATATATATATATATATATATATATATATATATATATATATATATATATATATATATATATATATATATATATATATATATATATATATATAGTTTGGGGGTTCTAAGTAATTTTTTAGCAAAAAAGACGAATTGTAACTTGTAAGCATCAAATGTCAGAAATAGGCTTAGGCCTGAAGTGCTTATACAAGGATATGGCCAGCTACTTTACTTACCTGAATCATGCATTCAAACTGATACATACAGAGGCCTAACTCAGCCATGCTGGGTTTAAAAAGCTCCCTTAGTCGATAGTCTTGCATTAATTTCACAAACACACAAAAAGCTTCTTCCTCAGGCATCTGAAAGATGTAAAATGGGACCAGTTAAATAGTAAAAAAAGTTATCCTAGAATAGAAAATAAAAATGTAAAAAACATACAAAATGTAATTCTGTGCAACAGTGTTTTCCTAATAATTTCCTGCGCACCATTCATTAAAGCGAACACAGACCTTTCTGTAGATCCGGCACGTCTCCTTTCTGCCATTGAGGAGAGTGGGATATCAGCCTTTCTGAAAATCCCTTGGTTTTTAAATATTCCTTCCTCAGTAGCAAGGCCGCTAGGTTCCATCAGTGTATTTGGGGACAGAGAACCAGGCCCTGTGAAAGGAGATCCTCCCGAAGTGGTAGGAACCAAGGAGGTTCTACTGCCGTTTGAGGATCGAGAACCAGGCCATTTTGGGTCAATGTAGTGCCACCAAGATCAGAGAGGTGTTCTGTTTGAAATTTCCTCAGCACAGCCAGCAGCATGACCAGAGGCGAAAAGGCATAGCATTTTTTGAAACGCCAAAGCATCCACCCCTAGTGCATCTTCCCACCTGTTTAGTGAGAAGAAAACCGGAGGTTTTTGCGTTGTCCTTTGATGCGAAGAGGTCCACCTCCGGGGGTCCCCATCTTTTCGGTATAAGGCTGAAGACGTCCTGGTTGAGGACCCAATCACCCTCTCTCAGCTGCCTTTCTTTTCCCATTTTTACCATTCTTTTCCCCTTTTAGAAAAAGCGCCGTTAGGGAAAGTGCGTTGGTCTCGGCCCAGCTCAGGACTTCTGTTGCTAAGGCCAACAGAATTCCGCTCCTTGTACCGCCTTGCTTGTTTATATAAGCGACAACCGAGGAGTTGTCTGAGCGCACTTGAATGTGGTGGCCTTGGAGTTCCCTCCTGAAGGACCTGAGTGCCAACCCAACAGCTTTCAGTTCCTTCTAACTGAACGACCTTTTCAGCTCCCCGTCCTTCCAGATGCCCTGTGCCAGTAGGGTTGCGCCCCCCAGCCTTTGCCGCGTACATCCGTGGTTACCACCCTGAAGACCGGGATGAGCCACAGACGTCTCTGCGACAGGTTTACCATTTTCCTCCACCACCAGAGGGATCTTTTTACCTGAGGTGGAACGTATACCAAGGTGTCTAACGACTCCTGGCTGTGGTCCCATACTTTTAGGGCAAAGGCTTCCAGAAAACGAAAATGTAGCCCTGCCCACTGAACTGCTGGGATGGTTGAAGTTAGCAGACCCAGAGTTGACATTGCGGACCTTAGAGACCTGCTGGTTGTTTTGGAGTGAGGCTACTGCCTTGTCCAATTTCTGTAATTTTTCTTCCAGGAGAAAAACTCAACTGAGTGGAGTCTAGCAGGTACCCTAGGTAGGTAATGCGCCGAGATGGAAAGAAGCTGGACTTTTCCAGGTTCAGCAGCCATCCCAGCCCTGTCAGGGTTTTCTTTGTCGGTTCCAGATTTCTGGTTAGCTGTTCTAGAGATACTGCGAAGAGGAGCAAGTCATCCAGATATGTAATTATTAACACTTCAAGACACAGAAAGGCAATGGCTTCTGCCACGACCTTTGTGAATATTCGGGGTGACAAGGAAAGGCCGAACGGAAGTGCCTAAAAGTGTAGATGGATTGTTTCTCCTATGGTCTCTGCTAGACGGAGAAACTTCTGAAAAGCTTCTGTGATAGGGACGTGGAGGTAGGAATCCTTGAGATCTAGTGACGCCATGTAACAATTCTGGGGTAGCAAGGCTCTGACTGTACAGATCGATTCCATACGGCACCTCTTGTAGGAAAATCGACTGGTTCAGGGGTTTTAGGTTCAGGATCAATCTGTATTTTCCTGAGGGTTTTTTCATTAATAAAAATGTGCGAGTAAACCCCCCCTCCCCTTTTGGAACTCTGCAAACCACATTTTGTTCCTCTAGATCCTTTAATGTCCCCAGTAGGGCCTCGGCCGCACACCTAGGAAGGTGTGTGACGAGGAGTCTTCGCAGGAGGGGGGTCTTGTAAATTCCAGGCTGTACCCCCTCCTTACGATCCCTAGGATAAATTGACTGGGGGAAACTGCCTCCCACTGTGGGAGGAGGGGGGGGGGTTGGGGAAATCGCTCCTCCTCTGCCCTTGCCCCTTTAGCCCCAAGTTTTCTTTTCTCCCTCCGGCCTGGGGGCCCCCCTTCGTTTCTGTGGAAGAAAACCTTTGTTCCTTTGTTTAAAATGGGGGTTTACGTTTAACCGGGCAGGATTTCTTCTTGTCCGCTATGCGGTCTAGCACAGCTTCTAGACCTGGGCCGAAAAGTAGATCTCCCGTCAGTAGGATCCAGCACAGTTTAACTTTGGAGGCACCATCGCCTTGCCAGGTTTTTAGCCAGAGGGCTCTTCTGGCTGAGTTGGCTAGAGCCGCGGTCCTGGCTGTCATGCGGACAGACTCTGCGGACGCATCCGCTGTATATGCCACTCCTTGCAAAATAGTAGGAAAAGATGAGAATATAGGTTCCTTGGCATTTCCTGCTTCAATAGGAGCCTGAATTTGGGAAAGCCAATGCTCCAGGTTTCGGGCCACTACTGTGACAGCCATTTCCAGTTTCAGATACCCTATAGTTGATTCCCAGGTCTTCTTTAGGAGGAAATCTATTCTCTTATCCACAGAATCTGCAAGAGCTCCCATATCCTCAAAGGCCAGATCTGTAGGTCTGGGGACCTGGAAGAAGGCAGCATCCAATTTGGGGTTCTTATTCCAGGAGCTGAGCAGAGCAATTAAATAACAGCCTATGTGGATATTACTGTAGTATTGAAAACAGGAGAAGCGTGTCCTGGGTTCTGTACAGCTCACTATACAATCTGACAGCATAATCCTCTTTAGATCTAGCATCAACGATGTAGTGCAAGGGCCTGCCTGATTGGATAGGTAGATGGGTCGGTCCTCCTACTATATAGTTTTGGTAAATCTAAAGGAAATTGTACAGAGATTGTACAATCAAATTGCATATTGTATGGCCAGCTTTATACAAGTACATGGGAGGGAGTGGGTGGAGACACTCAACTGTCAAGCCCCATTCACATCAGTGTAGCAGGAACTCACATTCCTGCATGTGTGTTTATTTTTTGGCATTTTTTGCTAGGGATGCACCCATGCAAAATGAATGGGCTCAAATCGCACAGCAAAGAAACGCATGCAATTTGAACAGGAATGTGGTGGGATATCTGTCCAAATCCAATGTAGTTTCCCCACCACTTCTGTGTGAACCCAAACTTTATATTCATAGGTCTACAAAAACAAACACTGTAAAAAAAGGTGGCATTCATTAGGAGGTTAGTATGAAACAAACCAGTGTTCACAAACAGACATTTCTGTCATCCTTTATGGATAAGTTCATCTGCAGTTTCCGCCCGCTGAATCCCCCCCCCCCCCCCCCCCCCAAAGGCAGCAATACGGGGAGAAGTTCCCCATACTAGCTGCCACCATTTGAAAACAGCGTGGCCGTGAGAGGCTCCAGGCCACATCATTCAGACACACAGCTCCGTGTCTGAATGAGCTACAAGCCCTGACATCCTTAGTGGCTGTTAGCTTGTATATTTCAACGAACTACTACGGTGCAGTGGTTGTTCATTGAGTCTTCCTGTCATCGAGTATGGGCTTAGCTGTACGGGACGTATGGGTAAGCCGATACACTGACAGTGTGCAGGAGACCTGCATGGCATCAGCAATCTGCTGATCACTGGTGCAATTATTTTCAGGCTCCTGCAGAAAAAAAAAAAAAAAAAAAAAAAAAAAAGGAAAAAAAATTAAAAAAAAAAAAATGCATTTTTTTACCTGAAAAAAGTTTGCATTTATTATTATGCCGCGTACACACGGTCGTACTTTTCGTCTACAAAAGTCAGACAGCCTGTCCGACAGACTTCCGGCAGACTTTCGGTGGACTTGCGGCGGACTTGCGGCCTACTTTCTAACGAACGGACTTGCCTACACACGACCACACAAAAGTCGGTCGGATTCGTACGTGATGACGTACACCGGACTAAAATAAGGAAGTTCATAGCCAGTAGCCAATAGGTGCCCTAGCGTGGCTTTTTGTCCGTCGGACTAGCACACAGACGAGCGGATTTCGGGGTCCGTCGTAGTTACGAAGTAAAGTTTTAAAGCATGTTTCAAATCTAAAGTACGTCGGATTTGAGGCTAAAAAAGTACGTTGAAAGTCCGGAGAAGCCCACACACGATCGGATTACCAGCCAGCTTTAGTCCGTCAGCGTCCGTTGGACTTTTGTAGACGAAAAGTACGACCGTGTGTACGCGGCATTAGTATTTTTAAAAAAGTGAACGTATCCTTTAAAGTAGAACCAAACCCTTCTACAGACAAGGAATCTGCCATTTTAGTCTCGGTTTGATCTGTAGTTGCTATAGTGCTGCACATGTGATCAGTTAGGACACCAAAAATTCAAAACTATACAAACAGAACAGCAGGTGGCCGATTAGCTGCCTTTGGGCCATTCCAATGTAAATATCAGTATCCTGAGCTTTGAAAGGTGGACTGTCAATTAATGGCTAAAGAATAGTTAGTAGGGTAAAGAGTACCGATATACATATCTTGGCTTTCTTTTTGCACATAAGGAGCCATGAATCTTACCTGCATAAGTAGAAGTCCCACAATAAAAGCACTTCCTTGGCAGTATCCCACTTCACGATCCACTAAGGAATATGCCTTAATACATAAAAAAAAACAAAAAAACAAACACACGACTCACATTAAACAATTTTCCCATGTGGATAAAACAAAGCATATAAAACAAGGAAATAAATACAAACAGTTCATAAGAAACCACCATGAAACTGCCCATATCAGGGTATACAAGTTTCCAGATTATTATTTTCCAAAAGTCAACACCACATGCACAGCCAATCTGCACACAACAGAGGCGCTTAGAAATTCTGGCATATGCGATTCACTGATGCTGCCATTGCTTAACTCTACTTTTGAGATACTAGCTCCCCACCAGTCATGATTAAGCTTTGCTTTCTAAAGTTGCTGATCCAGAACAAGTATAGAAAAAGGGGAACCTGAACTTTTCTTTTGCTCATTTTTAAATTTGCTTGTTCTGGGTTCAAGTGCTCAAGTTGGACAAAGCCAGTCATCTAGCAATTTCTTCAGGAGGTTTGCAATGGCAGGCCCAGTGCACCCCTAGTGATCTTACCACTTGACTCTTCAAAAATGAATTTGAGTGTTTTATGCTGTGATTGACCTCTTGTACACGGAGGTCCATCCGAATATGTGACGCCACATCTGAACACCACTGTGGTGTTTTGAAGTGGTACACTAGGGGCCTGGTGGTGTAGGACACCGAATGAAGTCTCACACATGCACAATTAGGACTTCTCATTCATCATTTTATGTGGACTTCGCTTTGAGAATTTTCATGTGTTTTTCCACGTTATATGTAATATTTAGGGATTTGAACATTTAAAACATTTTATGCATACATGTGATAATCTTTTTAGGAGTGCAATTGTTATCACTTATTTATCTTGTTTGTGAAAATAATTGTGTTTATGTAAAATTAGACTTTTTTGGGTACACGAGTTATCACCATCACAGAGTAGTGCTGCACATTTAGATTTTTATTTTACTTTAGACAGCGTGAAGAAGGGCTAGACCCCCTCTTCAGGTCTTATTGCTGTCTGCGTGCCCATTGGGCATGTAATCCTCTTTGTCCATGAACAGAATCCATAAATTTAACATTTTGTCTGTCACTGGTATAGAGGGCTAGAAGAAACTTTCGAATGGGGATTCTCGGTTTTGTGGTAACGGTCTAAAAAAGGAATTCCTCTTTAATATGAAGAGAATTTTCCTTATATTCTGCTGTGTCTCTTGGAAAGGAAGTGAATATAAATGGAATGGGGTTCCTGAATCCAAAAGCTAAAAACGGTTTGGCTACACACTTAAAGTTCACTGCAGTATTGGTCCTTGCAGCTGCTTGTACTTTCCTTCACTTCATCCTCGCAATGGAGGCAAAGAGACGAGGCCCTGTGTAAGCTGCAAGTATAGCAGGACACATGGCTCTTTTCAAGTTTCCCTGATGGAGAGGTGGTGGAATGAAAGAAACTACAGCCCTGGCCAAAAGTTTTGAGAATGACAAATTTTCACAAAGTCTACTGCTTCAGCGTTTTTAGAGCTTTTTGTCAGATGTTACTTTGGTATACTGAAGTAGAATTACAATCATTTTATACGTGTGAAAGGCTTTTATTGACAATTACATGAAGTTTATGCAGAGAATCAATATTTGCAGTGTTGACCCTTCTTTTTCAAGACCTCTGCAGTTTGCCCCTGGCATGCTGTCAATCAACTTCTGGGCCGCATCATGACTGATGGCAGCCCATGCTTGCAAAATCAATGCTTGGAGTGTGTCAGAATGTGTGTGGTTTTTTTTTGTTCACCCACCTCTTGCAGATGGACCACAAGTTCTCAATGGGATTAAGGTCTGGGGAGTTTCCTGGCCATGGACCAGTGGCAGAACTACCAGGGTCGCAGCAGTGCAACGTGCAACCAGGCCCTGGCATTCCGCTAATGTCGGGGGCCCCAGCGGGGTTGCTAGTCCCACAGCTCTGAGCGGAGAGCATATCTCTCATACAGCTCAGAGCCAACAGTTCTCCCTGCTCCCCCTCCATCCTCCCTCCCTCCTCTTTCGCATGGGATGACAGCCGATCAGCTGCTCCTCTCCCCTCCCCTGTGTGTGTGCTTTGTGGGAAGTCAAATGCGAAGCTAACGAGCTCACACCTCCCGCTGTACACACACGGGGGGGGGGGGGGGAGCCAGGGCTCTGAAGGGTCTAGTTATGCCCCTGCCATGAACCCAAGACTTTGTTCCCCAAGCCACCTAGTTATCACTTTTGCCTTATGGCAAGGTGCTCCATAATGCTGGCAAAGGCATTGCTCAATACCATACTGTTCTTGGATGGTTGAGAGAAGTTGTTCTCGGAGGATGTTTTTGTACCAGTCTTTATTCATGGCTGTATTCTTGGGCAAAATTGTAAATGAGCCCATCTCTTGCCTGAGATGCAAACCCACACATGAATGGTTTCAGAATGCTTTATTGTTGGCATGACATGACTGATGGTAGTGCTCACGTTTTCTTCTCCTGACAAGGTATTTTCTGGATGACCCAAACAATCCTCAGTCCTCAGCAGTCCAATCCCTGTACCTTTTGCAGAATATCAGTTTGTCCCTGATGTTTTTCCTGGAGAGAAGTGGCTTCTTTGCTGCCCTTCTTGGCACCAGGCCATCCTCCAAAAGTCTCTGCCTCGCTGTGTGTTTAGATGCACTTACACCTGCCTGCTGCCATTCCTGAGCAAGCTCTGCACTGGTGGTGCCCCGATCCCACAGCTGAATCAACTGTAGAAGACGCTCCTGGCACTTGCTAGTCTTTCTTAGGCACCCTGAAGCCTTCTTCACAACAATTGAACGTCTCTCCTTGAAGTTCTTGATGATCAAATAAATGGTCAATTTAGGTGCAATCTTAGTAGTAGCAGCAATATCCTTGCCTGTGAATTTTTTTTTGTGCAAAGCAATGATGATTGCACAGATTTCCTTGCAGGTAACCAAGGTTATCAGAGGAAAAACAATGATTTCAAGCACCACCCTCCTTTTAAAGCTTCCAGTCTGTTATTCTAACTCAATCAGCATTATGAGCGATTTCCGGCCTTGCCCTCAAACACTGACACCTGTGTTAATGAGAGAATCGCAGCCAATCCTTTTGTGGCAGGGCTAAAACGCAGTGGAAATTTTTATGGGGGGGACTACGTTAATTTTCATGACAAAAAGGGACTTTGCAATTAATTGCAATTCCTCTGCTCACTCTTCATAACATGCTGGAGTATATGCAAATTGCAATTATAAAAACTGACACAGCAGATTTTGAGAGAATATTTGTGTCATTCTCAAAACTTTTGGCCAGGGTTGTAGAAGTATTTTAGGGCCAGGAAAAAAAGTGAACCTGTTGCTGAAAAACCTAAGCTGTAAAAAACAAAAAAAAAAAAAACAGGGATTTCCCCCTGATGAAGGCACGTGATCCCGGTGCCGAACACGCATAGGGGAGGGGCCTGGACGGAGCTGTCAACAGAGAGAGAGAGCTTGGGACACACCGCACTGCACGCTATACCCCACGGACGGCTTATTTGTATCTATGCTTGTTTGGGATGGTGCACTTACGCACCCACAACATGTGAGTACCCCTATGAGGGGAGAGTTTTCTTGTTTATAATAAAAGATCCTTCATTATCCTACAATATTGCGCTATGGAGTTTCCTTTTTCTTGCATATAACACCATGATTGGAAGCATTGGAGGTCTGCAAAGTTAATTCCCTTTGAGCACTGGAGTGGCTCCAAAGCTTGTTTGACAGAGTTTAATTACTGTGTCACACATTGTAAGGTGAGCGCATACGCTTTTGGGGGGTCACTGGAAGACACTGAGGCATGTTTTACGGTGTTACACTTTTGGAAGAACAAGATGGATGAACTTCACTATTATGGACACTATTTCTGAGCACTTTATATTTATATTTCTGTGGATGTGCACTTTTTGAACTATAAGGACTTTTATGGAGGAATGCTGCTATTTCACCCTTGATTTTGCACTTATACTGTGTGTTTTAGATTACACTTTGCACTTTGAGGATTTTAAGGTTAGATCACCAAGAGATATTTCTGATTATTATTGATCAACTTAATGTGCATTTATTTATTTATTCATTTTTTAGTGATTCACCATTTTTTACTTGCTGCAATTATTTGTTTGATATTTGAATTCTAGCGCAGACACGTTTGTATTTCTTTTGTATCACTCACACGGTAATGGAACGTGGTTAGTGTTTGCAGCTTGTTTTCACTTGGATCCTATGTATATATTTTTTATTTTATTATAAGGCATTAACCCGTATGTGGCTCGCAAGGCTCATCTAGTTTTTCTTAACAAGTTTTTCACACCTGGATTTGGGGATCCTCTGCCATTCCTCCTTGCAGATCCTCTCCAGTTCTGTCAGGTTGGATGGTAAACGTTGGTGGACAGCCATTTTTAGGTCTCTCCAGAGATGCTCAATTGGGTTTAAGTCAGGGCTCTGGCTGGGCCATTCAAGAACAGTCACCAACTTGTTGTGAAGCCACTCCTTCGTTATTTTAGCTGTGTGCTTAGGGTCATTGTCTTGTTGGAAGGTAAACCTTCGGCCCAGTCTGAGGTCCTGAGCACTCTGGAGAAGGTTTTCGTCTAGGATATCCCTGTACTTGGCCGCATTCATCTTTCCCTCGATTGCAACCAGTCATCCTGTCCCTGCAGCTGAAAAATACCCTCACAGCATGATGCTGCCACCACCATGCTTCACTGTTTGGACTGTATTGGACAGGTGATGAGCAGTGCCTGGTTTTCTCCACACATACCGCTTAGAATTGAGGCCAAAAAGTTCTGTCTTGGTCTTATCAGACCAAAGAATCTTACTTCTCACCATCTTGGAGTCCTTCAGGTGTTTTTTTTAGCAAACTCCATGCGGGCTCTCATGTGTCTTGCACTGAGGAGAGGCTTCCATCCGGCCACTCTGCCATAAAGCCCCGACTGGTGGAAGGCTGCAGCGATGGTTGACTTTCTACAACTTTCTTCCATCTCCCGACTGCATCTCTGGAGCTCAGCCACAGTGATCTTTGGGTTCTTCTTTACCTCTCTCACCAAGGCTCTTCTCCCCCGATACTTCAGTTTGGCCGGACGGCCAGCTCTAGGAAGGGTTCTGGTTGTCCCAAACGTCTTCCATTTAAGGATTATGGAGGCCACTGTGCTCTTAGGAACCTTAAGTGCAGCAGAAATTTTTTTGTAACCTTGGCCAGATCTGTGCCTTGCCACAATTCTGTCTCTGAGCTCTTCAGGCAGTTCCTTTGACCTCATGATTCTCATTTGCTCTGACATGCACTGTGAGCTGTAAGATCTTATATAGACAGGTGTGTGGCTTTCCTAATCAAGTCCAAACAGTATAATCAAACACAGCTGGACTCAAATGAAGGTGTAGAACCATCTCAAGGATGATCAGAAGAAATGGACAGCACCTGAGTTAAATATATGAGTGGCACAGCAAAGGGTCTGAATACTTAGGACCATGTGATATTTCAGTTTTTCTTTTTTAATAAATCTGCAAAAATGTCAACAATTCTGTGTTTTTCTGTCAATATGGGGTGCTGTGTGTACATTAATGAGGAAAAAAATGAACTTAAATGATTTTTGCAAATGGCTGCAATATAACAAAGAGTGAAAAATTTAAGGGGGTCTGAATACTTTCCGTCCCCAGTTTATAGTAATATCTAATGCAGCTAGATTACAGAACTCTATACTTATCTCTTCAAAGACAGAAAATTACAATAGCCCAATTTGTGAATTTGAGGAATCCAGTAACAGTCTCATCTTTACAAGGCCCAGTTCTGACCTCTGCATCACTGGTCTCAATAGAATCAGACAGGCAGTTCAGTAAACCTGTCCTGATCGCTACTGGCCTGAGAAAATATTACACAATGTATAGAGAGATTACCAGCTTCCACCTATCAAAATCACCTTTCCTGCTCTAAATCCCATTTGTAGCTTTTTTTCCTAAGTAAAATATTTTAATACCAACCTTCATAACATTGAACAGAACTTCTTGCCCCAGGCTGTCTTTCTCTTTGAAGAAATCATGCTCTGGATACGTCCTTGCAATGTCCCTTCGGATGAGCTTTTCACACGGTGAGGTCATTTTCAAGAGCTCGGAATACTGCTCTTTGATTGGCATATTTTGAGCATTGCATAATAATTGCCATACAATGGCACGAAAGTGATGTGGTATTCCTTTTCTGACCAGTTCCTAAAACAAAAACACACTGCTGACTACCACGTACCATTGCAACATGACAAATAAGTCATCAATCACAATAAAAAAAACAATCAGTAAATGATTATGAAGGTGCGATATTTTATTCTTTTACCTTCTCTCTAAACAAAAAAGGAACAGAGGGTGAGATGGAGAGGTGTGGATATCCTTTTTAAAAAGGTTTTATAAAACAAATGATTAAAATGGTATTTACAAAATCACTATACATTTTGAAGAAGCTGTAAGAATTCCTGGTATGATACACTTTTACATCTTGGACCAATGTAATTCTGTATATACACACACACCATACCTGACCTAGGTGGGGAGCATGACATCACTGTCCTGCCTCAACCAGAGGATGCTTTGCATTCATTCAGAAAAAATGCAAGGCACAGCATTCTTTAAATGGCACCTGTGTGGAGCAGCTAACCTCCTGTACCCAGGATGCATCAAGTCAGTCACTCAGCACAGGATCCAGAAGTGGAGGTCAATTGATTCGCGGTTTCTACTTCAGGGGCATGGGCCAGTTATGAGAGAGACAGAAAAAAAAAAAAAAAAATTATATATATATATATCATTTTTATTTTTTTTTACACCGGACCGATGTAACTATGTAAAAATATACCATACCTGGAATTCATCTAAGCAGTGCCAGTATAGGCGGTCCCCGGGTTACAAACGACTCCTACTTACAGAGGGGGACAACAGGAAGTGAGAGGAAATCTACCCCTAGGAAGGTCAATTCTCTCCTGTAAGAGCTATTATGGGGGGGGGGGGAGTGTCTCCACTGAAGCTTTATCACCAATCCTTGTTTCCACAATAACCCAAAATTTTCAAAACCCAATTGTCATTGGGACAGAAAGTGAGGTGCAATCTGAACAGGGGAACAGACAGCAAAACAAATGACACGGGTGTTACCCTTCCCTATGCTATCCAAAAAAAAAAAACCTTCAAAATTATTTTTTTGGCTGGAGCTACACTTAAAAAAAATTTACCTGTTCGACTTACAAATTTGACTTAACAAACCTACAGACCCCATCTTGTTTGTAACCCGGGGACCGCCTGTAGTAGGATTGGAATTTTAAACAAGGTAGGATTATGTTACATGTGATGACCAAATGTTGATACCTCAGGTATATTCTCAGAAGCAGGGAATGTTACCAATTCATTTACTGAAAAGTACACAGAAAAAAGGTCAATTCTGTATATAAAGATTTAAAGCAGTATTAAACCCAAAATGTATTATATTGCGGCTCACCAATTCTTATGTGGCGGCTGCAATGGTTTTCATTTAAGACATTTTTACTTTCTTTTCGCCTGGTGATCCCTCTAGTAAATCTGATATCCAAGCTGTCCAGCAAAAGAATCAGCTGAGGGTTGAGAAAGACATTTAACACTCCCTTGGGTGCTTACAAATGTCAGTTTTTACTAATTTATGTAAAACCTTTATCCTAAAAAGGGGGGGGGGGGGGGGAGTTTGCTCTAGCTTATTTTGTTAGTCAACTCCATCTAAAATCTACTAGTTTAACACTGCTCTCTCCCCAGGTTGACAATGCTGCTGGCCAAAGGCGTCTCCATTGCTCCTCCAGTGAATTTGAAAGACCATAAAAACAGGAAGTGTTAGACCCCTTTCAGATGGGGCGGACACCATCAAGTGAATCTGCCTGCTCGGTGGGCGATCTCTCTGCAGAGCGGACACAGACACAGCCTGCTGTTCTCTAAGGGGCGGTCGGATGGAAACGGACTGGCTGTTAGTTTCCAATCAACTGTAATCCGACTCGAGCTGATAGACGGATGGAAGGGATCCCCATCCGTCTGTTTTTAGCGGACAGGATTGAATGCTGGCGGGCGTCAGCAGGCACATGTCAGCTGCATCTGCCGCTCCACAGAGCTATGGATAGTCCAATCAGGTCCGCCTGAAAAACTGACAGGCAGACCCGATTGGACCATCAGTGTGAAAGAGGCCTCACTGGCCGGATCACCAGATGAAAATAAAAAAGGGGAAAAAAGCTTAACAAAAGAAAATTATTGCAGCCACCACACTTAAGTAAACTAAACCTTGATATTCTTTATCGTCAAGAAAGCCGACATCTTAGAGTTTTTGACCTGCAGTTGTCATGGTGCTGCACATGTGACTAGTAGGGACACGCTCAGATCTTAGTGCAAACCTGCCTGAGCCATGCCTCTGAAAAGCTGTCATTGTGCACTACCAATCAAAAGAGATCAAAGCATTCCCTGCCCCTCAGCCATACATATACAAGGGGCGTTTGTGTGTGTGTGCAGCTATGGGGTGGGGAATGCTTGATCACTTTTGAGAAGATCTGACACCAGCCATTTGATGACTTGACCATTTGGTTGAGAGCACAAGCAACTGTGCCAGTTATTCATGGCACACCTTAAATATAATGGTTTTGGGAAACCATTAAATCAATGGGTTTAGTTATGCTTATAGGATAGATCGATATACACTATATTACCAAAAGTATTGTGATGCCTGTCTTTACACGAACATGAAATTTAATAACATCCCATACTTAGTCCGCAGGGTTCAATATTGAATTGGCCCACCCTTTTTATAACAGCTTCAACTCTTCTGGGAAGGGTGTCCACAAGGTTTAGGAGTATGTCTATGGAAATGTTTGACCATTCTTCCAGAAGAGCATTTGTAAGGCCAGGCACGGATCTTGGACGAGAAGGCCTGGCTGGAAGTCTCCGCTCTTATTCATCCCAAATGTGTTCTATCGGGCTGAGGTCAGGACTCTGTGCAGGCCAGTCCAGTACCTCCACCCCAAAACTGCTCACTTTATGGACCTTGCTTTGTGCACTGGTCCAAATCATTTGGTGGAGGGGGGATTATGGTGTGGGCTTTTCACAGGGGTTGGGTATGGCCCCTTAGTTCCTGTGAAGGGAACACTTAAGGCGTCAGCATACCAAGACAATTTGGACAATTGCATGCTCCCAACTTTGTGGGAACAGTTTGGGGATGGCCCCTTCCTGTTCCAACATGACTGTGCACCAGTGCACAAACAAGGTCCATAAAGACTTGGATGGGCAAGTTTGAAGTGAAGGAACTTGACACAACCCTAAACCTTGTGGACAGCCTTGCCAGAAGAGTTAAGGACCTATGGACTAAGCCAGGGGTCGACAAACCCCGGGCGCCAGGTCGCATTTGCGACTAGAATTAGCGACCTGGCGCCTGGGGCGGCACAGCTGGGGTATCCTGTGTCCGTTCGACACCCCCCCCCCTCCCGCCGCGATCGCGCTGGGCCGCGCCGGTAATTGAGGCCCCGGCTTTGCGGCCTACTGCAGTCCTATGGTTCCTGGTTCCTTCTGCAATCGGGCGCCCTCTGGTGGTGGCCGTTGGTATGACAAGACATCCACCAATGCTAATGGAGCTTTCCCTACCTATTTTCACTGCCTGCTCATCTCCTTCCCTTTACTTAGAACCCCCAAACATTATATATATTTTTTATTCTAACACCCTAGAGAATAAAATGGCGGTCATTGCAATACTTTCTGTCACACCGTATTTGCGCAGCAGACTTACAAGCGCACTTTTTTGGGAAAAAAATACTTTTTTTAATTAAAAAATAAGAAAACAGTAAAGTTAGCCCAATTTTTTTTATATTGTGAAAGATAATGTTACGCCGAGTAAATTGATTCCCAACATGTCACGCTTCAAAATTTCATCCACTCGTGGAATGGCGACAAACTTTTACCCTTTAAAATCTCCATAGGCGACGTTTAAAAAATTCTACATCTTGCATGTTTTGAGTTACAGAGGAGGTCTAGGACTAGAATTATTGCTCTCGCTCTAACGATCGTGGCGATACCTCACGTGTGGTTTGAACACCGCTTTCATATGCGGGTGCTACTCACATATGCGTTCGCTTCTGCAAGCGAGCTCGACGGGGCGCATTTAAAAAAATTATTTTTTCTTATATATTTTACTTTTTATTTTTACACTGTTTTAAAAAAAAAAAAAAAAAAATTGTGTCACTTTTATTTCTATTACAAGGGATGGGGCACATTTAAATGTTTTTTTTTTTCTTATTTATTTTAACTTTTATTTTTTCACTGTTCTTTTAAAAAAAAAAAAAAGTCACTTTTATTCCTATTACAAGGAATGTAAAAATCCCTTGTAATAGAAAAAAAGCATGACAGGTCCTCTTAAATATGACATCTGGGGTCAAAAAGACCTCACATCTCATATTTACACTAAAATGCATTAAAAAAAAAAAAAATTGTCATTTGAAAAAAAAATAAATAAAATGTCCCTTCAAGAGCTATGGGTGGAAGTGACGATTTGACGTCGCTTCCGCCCTGCAATGACTTGGAGATGGGCGGGGGGGCCATCTTCCTCTCACTTGTCTCCATGTCAGGCCAGGGACAGATCCGGATCGCCTCCGCCGTTACCGACGGCCACGGTAAGCGGTGAAGGGCACCAGAGAGCGGCGGTAGGGGGGGCCCTCTCCTGCAGCCGATAAAAGTGATCTCGCTGCTAATCTGCTGCAGAGACCACTTTTATCCGAAAGAGAACCGCCGGCTCTTGAAGAAGATACCGGGGTTATGGAGCTAGCTGCTACCATAACAACGGTATTTCTCTTCAAAGACAGGACGTATATAGTCGTCCTGCGGGAAGGAAGTGGTTCATTAAAATGAATTTATTATTTGTCATCTCCCTGCTTGTCCCCTTTCACACGGGCTGTCTGATCAGGTTCGCCTGTCAGTTTTTCAGGCGGACCTGATTGGATCCTTAGCGGGAATATGGTGGTCTTGTGTCCCTGCATGGCAGGAAATAAAAGCAGTCACATTCGTTCTAGTCGTCTCTGTGTAAATTTAAGATTGGTTCATTTTTATATTGAAAATAAAGCTTTGTCGGTCGTTTAAAAAAAAAAAAAAAAAAAAACCTGGCTCCTAACTTTTTTAGCTGGCTCCTAGATTCCAAGCAAATTTGTCAAGCCCTGGACTAAGCATAGGATGCCATTAAAGTTCATGTGAAGGTTGGTGCCACAATAATTTTGGCATTATTACACACACATATATATAATAATATACACACACACACAAACACACACTTTTAGTTTTTGCTTTCAATACCGCTTTAATTTAGAACACATTGGCGGAGATTTACCAAAACTGGTGCAGTTCTGCATAGTAACCGATCAGCTTCTAACTTCAGTTTGTTATATTAAGGTTTGGCAATAAAACCTCGAAGCCGATTGGTTACTATGCACAGTTGCACCAGCTTCAGTAAATCTGCTCCAATCAGTCCATAAGTATACTGACCTCAAACAAATATTTAATATAGCGTAAATTATTAAGCAGACTATTTTTAAAGGATTTTATATACAAAAGGTTTATTCCATCAATGTTACTTTGGAAATGGTCTATGTACAGTGACACATTTTCCATCCCCTATGCCTAATAGTTTAGGGTAGCACTACTCTGCCAGTTGCTGTGACTAGAAATACTGAAATACAAAAGGTTTCTAGGGGCCCCAAGTGCCAGTCAACCAGATCAAGTTGCAGTATGACCCTCATTACAGAAGGCGATTATGTGTCATCTGCAGTCATCAGCTGCATATACTGTGGCTGGGCAATTTATTGTTGCAAAACACTCCTATTGTTACAAGGCTGTGCAGCTACACTGTAAAAATGCTGCTCCCCAACAGAACTTCTCCACATACACATCTTTTAACCTCTTACTGCCCACTAACGCATACTGTATGTGTGTTGGCAAAGAGGATGAGCTTTAACACCCACACATCCATCCATGGGCAGCCTAGGTACCTGTACTGACCGCACGCTTACTGCACACTCCCAGCAGTGACCAAGCTGTCAGACAGTTCCATGTCTCCAGCAACAATTGGGAGCCAGAGTGACCATTGTGACAGTCAACAAAAGTGGTCACATGACTGGACAGTCCTACCTGCCTTGTGTGTAAGGCCATGTTAAAAAGGGACAACAGGGGCTGGGCGGAGAGGGGTTAATCACAGCTCACACTGTTGGACCACAGTTATTAGGACATATAAAAGCTGTCTAAAGTGGAATGTCTCCTAATGTGTTTGGATATTCAGCTCGCCATTATAAAATTAAGCATATGACGTTAATTCCAAAGAAATGTTGGTTAGGGACAGTCACATTCAACTGGACCCATGACTACTACTAGCTATACCATGACCTGAGTAAATGAGAACTTTCCAGACAAATGTTATGCATGTCCCAATTTTATCTTCTAGTATAGAAATCACCTTTGGTTTACTCAAGGAGCATCAAATGAGCACAGAGACTGTATGCCCCTATCTGTTGGGAAATAACTACCAGGGAGTTGGATCTATACCATACAAGCAAAGGGCATTATATAACACAGGTGTTAGGAATGAAAATCTGTAAATTGTAGGTGAGCTTATTTGGAAATAGTCAAAGTTAATACTATGTAAATGGAGAAGTGCATTTTGGGAAATGTAGTGTAGGGATAGAGTCTTTCAGAGAAGAAAAGAAACTGAACCAGCCATCATTGTAGTGCAGGTAGGGAATAGGTTTTTTCGATGTACAGATGTCTAAACACACAGAATGTATTTGGGGGCGAAGATAAGCATATTTAGCTGCATGTGGGATAGGTAAACTCCCTAAATTGTTGTTACACGAGTTGCAGTAACCAAGCTCTAACCAAGTTTGAAAGATAAGCCCATTAACTTACCTTAAAGTGATAATAAACCAGCAAGGACAATTAAATAATCAATATTAATGACCATTGGAATCAGCTCTACCTTGATCTGTTTCTCTTTCTTCTTGTACACCTCTTCCCACTCGTTGACAATACGTCCCCAGAGCAGCCAGGAATCCTCCTCCTGATGGTGACTGAGATTACTGGATGCCGAGGAGCTGGACACCAAGGAAGACCCACTATTTCTTCTTGATCCATTGACAGATCGCAGTGATTTACTGTCAATCTCTAGCAGCCTGCAAACATTAAAAACACATCTTTATCTATATCCATGTGTAGATCAATGCTTACAGTGAATAAAGCAAAATTATGGCCCATTCACACCTAACACAGTGGGATGCAGTGGATGCATTTTTGACTGCACCCCAACTGAATAGACAGTCCCAAATCAAGGTAATCCTATGGGAATAGTTACCATTATTGCAGTGCAGTCAAAGTATAAGATTGTTGCATTTTTCCACACAGCAAACACGCTCACAAAACGCATACTGCACATAGACGCCCAGGGAAAGAAAAGAGGATGTGACCTCACAGTACAAATGCAGATAAAAAAAAAAATGCATGTCAACACATATAAAGGCACAAATGCAAGGAAAAACAACAAGGGAGAAGGGAGAAGGGAGAACCAACACAAGTGATGGTGCGGCGAGGGGACTCCCCAGCTGCCATAATACCCTGATCAGCGCTCACAGCCATTGGCTGGGGTCTAGGGGACTGATTCTGCTTTCACCTAGTTAAAGTATGATAAAAAAATCCCATTTTTTTTAAAGCAAAAAAGTACCTTCTGTTGCCCTCTTCCTCATACACCATTAGGTGTTTTTGCTTGTGTTTTTTTTTTTTTTTTAATTTTTAAATTATAATATTTAGTTGGTTGATTAGGTAGCAGCGTTCCTCCAAAAACAGATTGCAGGGCCAATAGATATGAATGAATTATTTTTGGAAAATAAGGCTATTGTTTGTCACTTTAACCTTGACAGTACCTAAACAATTCAGGCCAGCACCGCCAAAGGAGGATGAATCAGAAAAATATCAAAACAGGGGGCCAGGTCTATAAACCAAGTTTTTTTTTTTTCTCATCAAGAACTTTTGTTCTTTTAAATAAATGTGTACCTAAATATTACCTAAATCATTTTTTTCTCACAAAATGTTACAACCAGCACTAATCAGAATCTTGCAGTATTTAAAATATCTGTACAATAAATACAAACTGACCTGTAAATGCATAATATTGGGCCTCTTATGTGGGAATGAGCAATGTAATAATAATAATAATTAAAAAAAAAAAAAAAAAAAAAAAAAAAAACACACACCACCACCACATTCATCAGACCTTTCGTTCAAAAGTAAACCCAAATTAAAAGCAAAATCAGTTTTCTTCATAGTGGTATTGGCAATGTTCTTCACACTACACAGCAGACGAAATCTGCAACCATTTAGGCTACTTTAAGTGACATTAGAGAAGCAGAAACTCCTTCCACTTTACCTGAAAAGATTGAGCGCTGACATAAGGCGACAATTCCCCACTTCCAATATAAAGTAAAAAGCTATTCCCACCAACACTTGGAGCTCCGATGGTTGTATGTAAAATCATTTAACCTTGACAGACAGACAGCTGGCAGGTTGATTGGATTGAAGCATTTTGGAGGAGGTAATGTTTTGTTGACAAATCCCAGGACTCGCATAGGAAAAGCAAATAACCTTTGCACTTCAGCTGCAAACACTGAATGACTTGCAGGACATCCACCCAGTCCATACACCAACACATATATACGGTTAAAGCAACGTCACACTACCGGACTAAATATTACTTAACATGCATTTCACTTTTATAGCCAAAAATAGGATGATGCCCCTTTTTAAAATGTATTCCCATTCACAAAGCAGAATTTAAAATATTTAAAAACTGCTGCTTACCTTTTTACTTCCTTAGGGCTGACACAAGGAATCGATTAATCAACAACTAATAGATCATGAAAATAGTCAACTATTTTCATAATCAATCCGCCAGCCGATTAGTTGGCCTGCATATAGAATGCATTATTTGTTTACATATCAGGAATAGGGCTGAAACAACTAATTGGTTAATCGACAACTAATCGATTATGAAAATCGTTGTCAACTATTTTCATGATCGATTAAACGGCCAGCCGATTAGTTGGCCTGCATATAGAATGCAATATTTGTTTACATATCAGGAAATACAGTGTAGCACACATACAGCTCAGTACACCATCCATACATGTAAGTGCCTGAGAACTTGTGAATGTGTGAGGAGCAATGCCTCATGGGACATGTAGTCCTGGGCAGGAAGTGAGTGGGTCTACAGGCAGAAGTTTTTTTTACCTTGCTATAGGGGCACACTATACTATAATTTGCAGCTTGCTATTGGGGCACTCTGAAGACAGGAGCCAGAAGCATCGGTGGGGAGAAGAATCAGGATTGCTCTGTGCAAAACCATTACACAGAGCATAGAAGTATCACATGTTTGTGGTTTTAAAAAAATAATTACTTTAAAGACTGTGCAGGGAAGGTCAGCATCTGAACACAGAGAAGGTGGAGGATGATAGACTGGAGGTAATAGAAGGCATTACAATTACATTTAAAGTAAAAACTTTTACATGGAGGCAAGCCACATTACGTGGGAGCAGGGCACATTTCAAGGAGGCAGGGAATATTACATAAGGGCAGGGCACATGGGAACAGGGCACATTACAGGGGGCAGGACACATTACATGCGCCCCAGTGTGAAAGGGGTCTAAATAAAAAATGTGATCCGAGTCTTATGATATTTACCAGATTCAACCTCCAATAGTATATACCGTATATCTGTTCTGTCTGTTATTCTCAGTGTGGATTAGAGATTTTGCTCCCTAACCATATAGTTGGTTATTTATATTTACCATAGAGATATTTAAGAATAAATTGCCTTTTTTTAAACTTTACATATTAAAATTATGCACCACACTTTAAGGTTACTATCCGATTAATCGAAACAATAATTGGCCAACTAATCGATTATGAAAATAATAGTTAGTTGCAGCCCTAATCAGGAAATACAGTGCAGCTCACATACTGACATGTATGGATGGTGTACTAAGCTGCAAGCTCCTGAGAACTTGTGAATGTGTGAGGAGCAATGCCTCATGGGACATGTAGTCCTGGGCAGGAAGTGAGTGGTTCTAAAGTCAGAAGTTTTTTTTTACCTCGTTATAGGGGCACTCTATACTATACTTTTCAGCTCACTATAGGGGCACTCTGAAGGCAGGAGGAGCCAGAAGTGTTGGTGGGGGGACCCTGGAAAAGGAGAATCAGGGCTGTTCTGTGCAATACCATTACAAAGAGCAGGTAAGTATAACATGTTTTTTGTTTTTTTTTAAAAACCAATCACTTTAACCACTTCAGCCCCGGAAGAATTTACCCCCTTCCTGACCTGAGCACTTTTTGGGATTCTGCACTGCGTCGCTTTAACCACTTACCGACCGTTGCACGACTATATACGTCCTGACTTTGAAGAGGGCTGTCTCTGTAACCCCCCCCCTCCCCCTCCCGCGCCCTCCGCCGCTTACCGGAGCCGTCGGGAGCGGCGGAGGCAATCAGGACCTGTCCATGCATGGGTATGGAGATGGGTGAGGCTAAGATGGCCCCCACCCATCTCCACACTATAGCAGAGCGGAAGCGACGTCAAAACGTCACATCCACACGTCTTAAAGGCACGTTTTTCTGTCGTCATTTTTTTCAAATAACTTTTTTTTTTTTTAATTGCATTTAAGTCCAAATATGAGATCTGAGGACTTTTGGACCCCAGATCTCACATTTAAGAGGATCTGTCATGCTTTTTTTCTATTACAAGGGATGTTTACATTCCTTGTAATAGGAATAAAAGTGACACTTTTTTTTTTTTTTAACAGTGTAAAAATAAATAAAATAAATAAGAGAAATTTTTTTTTTCTCAAAGCGGCCCATCCAGACGAGCTCGCGCGCAGAAGCGAACGCATACGCGAGTAGCACCCGCATATGAAAACGGTGGTCAGACTACACGAGAGTTATCGCATAATTCTAGCCCTAGACCTCCTCTGTAACTCAAATCATGAAGCCTGTAGAATTTTTTTAAGCGTCGCCTATGGAGATTTTTAAGGGTAAAAGCTTGAAGCCATTCAACGAGCGAGCGCAATTTTGAAGTGTGACGTGTTGGGTATCAATTTACACGGTGTAAAATTATCTTTCACAATATAAAAAAAAATTGTGCTAACTTTACTGTTGTCTCATTTTTTTATTCAAAAAAGTGAATTTTCCCCCCCAAAAAAAGTGGGCTTGTAAGACGGTGTGACAAAAAGTATTGCAACGATCGCCATTTTATTCTCCAGAGTGTTAGAGGAAAAAAAAAAAGTGTATAATGTTTGGGGGTTCCAAGTAATTTTCTAGCAATAAAAAAAAAAAAAAAGTGTTTTTAACTTGTAAACACCGAGTCTGAAAAAGAGGCCCGGTCTTAAAGTGGTTAACTGACAATTGCGCGGTTGTGCAATGTTGTACCCAAACATAATGGACATCCTTTTTTTTTCCCACAAATAGAGATTTCTTTTGGTGGTATATGATTGCCTCTGCGTTTTTTTGGGGGTTTTTTGCGCTATAAACAAAAAAAGCGACAATTTTGAAAAAAAAAAAAAAAAAAAAAAAAAAAGCATTATTTTTTACTTTTTGCTATAATAGATATCCCCCAAAAATATATAAAAAAAACAAATTTTTTTCCTCAGTTTAGGCCGATATGTATTCTTATCATGACTGCGACATTATGGCGGACACAGACAATTTTGACACATTTTTGGGACCATTGGCATTAATACAACGATCGTCGGGGGGCGCTCGACTGATTAACTGTGTTCCCTGGAAGGTAATTCTAACTGAAGGGGGAGGGGACTGACTGGAGGAAGTGACGGATCGTGGTTCCTAGCTAATAGGAACACACGATCTGTCACTCCTGTCAGAACAGAACAGGGAAGTGTGTGTTTACACACACTCGTCCCTGTTCTGTCTTTCCTGCTCAGGATCGCTCGTGGCCGGCAGTCATCACGACCGTCGGTCATGAGCACCGGAATCCCCGCTGTGCAGCGGGCGCGCCTGCTATACCGACCCCGCGAGCCGACGTATAGCTACGACGGCTCACGCAGGGGAGCCAACCTGCCACAGTACAACTGCGGCAGTTGGTCGGGAAGCCGTTAAAGACTCTGTGCAGGGAAGATCAGCATATGAACCCAGAGAAGGTGGAGGCTGATAGACTGAAAGTGATATAAGGCATTACAATTATATTCAAAGTAAACTTTTACCAGTGTTGTGCATTATATTTTTAAATGATATCCATGAGAAAAAAAAAAAAAAAAAAAAAAGTCTCAGCTTTTAGTACTACTTTAATATAAAAAGAGATTTCCACCTCCCGTCCACCCTTCATATAGCATGTCTGACTCCTAGTTATAATGCCCATATAGCCTAATCCTGGGTGTAGTATATTTGATAAGTAAATATAAAATTAACAGTTTTTGCGGAGGTTTTCGGCCTCTAGCGGGATGCTTTTAACCCCCGATAGCGGCCGTAAAACGACCCGCAAAGTGCCGCTGCCCATTAATTTCAATGGGCAGGAGTGGTGGAGGAGCGGTATACACCGCTCCAAAGATGCTGCTTGTAGGAGTTGTTTTTTTTTACGTCCTGCCAGCGCATCGCCTCAGCGTGAAAGCACTCGGGCTTTCACACAGACTGCAGGGGAGCGGTTTTTCAGGTGCTTTTTTTAGCCCAAAAGAGCCTGAAAAATGCCTCAGTGTGAAAGGGGTCTTATAGAAGTGATTATCTGCTCTTTTTGTACTATAAAAGAGCTCATTTAAGTTATTTTTAACCAAATGACAGGCAATACAAAAAAAAAAAAAAACACTTGCTGCTGCTACTAAACATCTTAGGCCTGGTTCACCTATGTGTTTTTTGGTGTTTTTTGCAGAAACGCACTACAGTTCATATCATGGTTTCCTATGGGACACGTTCACATCTATGCTTTTTTTCAGCAGCTGCGTATTTGAAAAGGGTCAAGGACTTCAAGGCAAAACTGCTTTTTTGGTTCAATATACTTCAATGGAGAAGCTGCAGAAAAGCATGTAGTGCGTTTTTGCACAACTTGTGTCGCAATATAAAATGTTCCATGGACTCGACATGCCTCTCAGCAAATAGCTTGGGGTGTCTACTTTCCAAAGTGGGGTCATTTGGGGGGGTTTTGAACTGTCCTGGCATTTTATGCACAACATTTAGAAGCTTATGTCACACATCACCCACTCTTCTAACCACTTGAAGACAAAGCCCTTTCTGACACTTTTTGTTTACATGAAAAAGTTTGGGTTTTTTTTGCAAGAAAATTACTTTGAACCCCCAAACATTATATATTTTTTTTAAAGCAAATGCCCTACAGAATAAAATGGTGGGCGTTTCATTTTTTTTTTTTCACACAGTATTTGCGCAGCGATTATTCAAACACATTTTTTGGGGAAAAAACACACTTTTTTAAATTTTAATGCACTAAAACACACTATATTGCCCAAATGTTTGATGAAATAAAAAAGATGATCTTAGGCCGAGTACATGGATACCAAACATGACATGCTTTACAATTGCGCACAAACGTGCAGTGGCAACAAAATAAATATATTTTTAAAAGCCTTTAAAAGCCTTTACAGGTTACCACTTTAGATTTACAGAGGAGGTCTACTGCAAAAATTACTGCCCTCAATCTGACCTTCACGGTGATACCTCACATGCATGGTGCAATTGCTGTTTATGTTTGACGACAGACCGCCGCTTGCGTTCGCCTTAGCGCGAGAGCAGGGGGCGACAGGGGTGCTTTTTTTTTTTTTGCTTTTTTTATCTTATTTTTAAACTGTTCCTTTCATTTATTTTTTTTTAATCATTTTTATTGTTATCTCGGGGAATGTAAATATCCCCTATGATAGCAATAGGTAGTGACAGGTACTCTTTTTTGAAAAAATTGGGGTCTATTAGACCCTAGATCTCTCCTCTGCCCTAAAAGCATCCGACCACACCAAGATCGGTGTGATAAAATGCTTCCCCAATTTCCCAATGGCGCCATTTACATACGGCGAAATCTAAGTCATAAAATGCTCGTAGCTTCCGGTTTCTTAGGCCATAGAGATGTTTGGAGCCACTCTGGTCTCTGATCAGCTCTATGGTCAGCTGGCTGAATCACCGGCTGAATTCTCAGGTTCCCTGTTGAGACAGGAGAGCCAGAGAAAAACACGGAAGACGGTGTGGGGGGGGGGCATTCCCTCCCACGGCTTGTAAAAGCAGTCTAGAGGCTAATTAGCCCCTAGGATTGCTTTTACATGAAAGCCGACCGCTGGCTGAAAAGAATGATACCAAGATGATACCTAAACCTGCAGGCATCATTCTGGTATAACCACTCAAAGTCGTGAATGGCGTACCTGAAGACAAAAAAATGGTTAACAATAAAGCACAGTAAACGGTAAAGTATAAAAAATTGCATATCTGAAAAACAAAACATGATAAAACATAATAAAAATAAAACATAGCAGAATAGAATACAGTAAAAAAGAGCAGAACAATAGAGAGAAAGAGAATAGAGAGAGAGAGAGAGAGAACAATAAAACGACAACTATTTTTTTTTTATTTTATATATTTAATTTATTTTTTTTTTAACATTTTTTGTAACTAACTTTTATAACTGTAACCGGTTCCAGGTTCGGGTCTCTCAAAATGCGATGGCATCTTGGGAGATCCTAGTGTGTCCTAGTCTGTGCAATGCTGTACCCTACGCTAATACTCAACTAGTGAATGGTAGCGTTCAAAACATTCACCAATGCAAAGACCAGGATTGTCAGGACAGGAGGGACAATAATAGCGGGTGTCACGCCTATATCCGCGCTTGCTGCAGACACAAGATCTTTTTTGGGGGGGGGGGTTCGTTGGGTAGGGGTACTCGGGAGGACATAAAGAAAATGCCTCTCATGCAGCCGACTGCATTTGGTTGGGGATGTGAATGGGGGAAGTACGGGCGCTGCAGAAGTGGTGGGTTCCCAATTAGGATTGGCGAATGCAGCAGGAAGGGCACTATGGGCACGACGGGCCTGTGTTTGTCTTTTTGGTGGCAGCGGGACACTACTTGTGCTTGCCACCTCACCAGCTTGAACTGCACTTATGGGACTCGCCACGTCACCAAGTGTTACTGCAGTGCTGGTTTGACTACGACCGGGGTGTACTAGGCCGCTGGTGCTTGCCAGTTCACCAAAACGCTACCAAAAAAACTGTTAGCGATCGCAGGGATCCGGCCTGACTCTGCGAACACTGCAGTTATGAGTTTAGTGTTTTGTAAGTGTCAGTGATCGATCGATACTGCACTTGGGTGGGCTGGGCTGGGCCGGGCGGAGGGGCAAAACGCAGGTGCTAGCAGGTATCTGGGCTGATCCCGCTAACACTGCGTTTTTGGGAACCCTAAACTGCTGGGGATGCTAGTATAGATCTGATCGGATCAGATATTGATCTGTTCAGATACTGTACCACTAAGGGAGGTGTACGGTGCGTGCGTGGGTGTTAGCGGTACTGGCACTAACCTGACGCTGCCTGGGGCTGGTGCTTGCCAGTTCACCAAAATGCTACCAAAAAAACTTAGTGATCGCAGGGATCAGGCCTGACTCTGCGAATGCTGCAGTTATGTGTTTAGTGTTTTGTAAGCGACAGTGATTGATCGATACTGCACTTGGGTGGGCTGGGCTGGGCGGAGGGGGAAAACGCAGGTGCTAGCAGGTATCTGGGCTGATCCCGCCAACACTGCGTTTTTGGGAACCCTAAACTGCTGGGGACGCTAGTATAGATCTGATCGGAACAGATATTGATCCGTTCAGATACTATACCACTAAGGGAGGCGCATGCTGCGTGCGTGGGTGTTAGCGGTACTGGCGCTAATCTGACGCTGCCTGGGGCGACGCATATCACCGCCGGGCGATCAGGGGGCTAAACCTTTATTCGGTAATAAACGGCGGGTGCCCTGACACTATAAAAAATAAACGAACTAACCAGCGTCACCCGTAACACTTATACGGTGATCAGTGGTGAAAGGGTTAACTAGGGGGCAATCAAGGGGTTAAAACATTAGGTAGTATATGGGGGTCCCTGTCGCTATAAAACGCTGACGGCGAACCTAAATATTTACTTCCCTAACTAGGGTCACCAGCGACACTAATACAGCGATCAGAAAAATTATCGCTTAGCGACACTGGTGACAGGGGGTGATCAAGGGGTTAAAACTTTATTAGGGGGGGTTAGGGGGGTAACCTAGACTTAAAGGGGGCTAACCGTAACTGTCCTAACACTGTAACTGTCACAAACTGACACCATGCAGTAATCAGAAAAAAAAAAAAACTGCTTGGTGTCAGTTTGTGACAGGGGAGGGGGGGTGATTGGCGGGGGATCGGGGGGGGGGATCGGGGTGTTTTGTGTGCCTGGCATGTTCTACTGTGTGTGTGTTGTGCACTCACATTACAGTCTTCTCTCCTCAGCGCCGGAACGGAAAATACCGAGCCGAGGAGAGACGACATAATTTCCTTTGCTGCTGTTTAGCATACAGCAGCAAAGGAATGTTCCCATTGGCCGGCGGCGATCGCGAGGGGGGGGCCACGAACGGATGGCCTCCCCCTCACCTCTGATCGCCGGGGAACATAACAGGACCGCCTCGGGCACCGGGGGGGGGAGGTCCGATCGGACCCCCCACCCGCGGGAGGCAACTCACGTGTATGTACGTGATTTTGCCTGCCCGTGCCGCCTTGCCGACGTACATCGGCGTGAGGCGGTCCTTAAGTGGTTAAAATTACAGTTTTTTGAAGGTAAACATTGTTTTTGTATGGCCAGCATAAAATACATTACAGTTCTGTCTAAAAATCGGCAAAACAGTCTGTTTTCTTTAACCGCTTGCCGACCAGCCACCGCAGTTGTACTGTGGCAACATGGCTCGGCTGCACGAATCGCCGTCATGTTCCTTTTTTGGCCACTAGGGGGGTGCGTGCGCCCCCTGCTTGCCCACGGAGTCGATGCGAGTGCCCGGCGGTATGCCATAAAAATATCCCCTATTTTGTAGACGCTTTAACTTTTTTCACAAACCAATCAATATACGCTTATTGCGATTTTTTTTAACCAAAAATATGTAGAAGAATACATATCTGCCTACACTAAGGAAAAAAATCGTTTTTTTAAATATATTTTTGGGGGATATTTATTATAGCAAAAAAGTAAAAAATAGAGTTTTTTTCAAAATTGATGCCCTTTCTCTGTTTATAGTGCAAAAAATAAAAACTGCAGAGGTTATCAAATACCACCAAAAGAAAGCTCTATTTGTGGGAAAAATAGGACATAAATTTTGTTTGGGTGCAACATCGCACGACCGCGCAAGTGTCAGTTAAAGGGACGCAGTGCCGATTCACAAAAACTGCTCTGGTCAGGAAGGGGGTAAAATCTTCCGGGGGTGAAGCAGTTAAATAAAAAAAATTGATCTCCAAGTCTGATGATATTTACCAGATTCAACCTCTAATAGTATATACAGTATATCCCCTATAATAGTATATAGAGTACATCTCTTCTGTCTGTTATTCTCAGAGTGGCTTAGAGATTTTTCTCCCTAACCATATAGTTGGCAATTTATATTTAGCACTGCATGGAGATATCCAAGAATAAATTGCCTTTTTTTAAACTTTACATATTAACTAAATTACACACCACACTTTTTTTTTAAGGTTATTATGCGATTAATTGAAATAATAAAATGGGCCAACTAATGGATTATGAAAATAGTTAGTTGCAGCCCTATTGGAAATCCTAACTAGCATTCTCCCATGTAATGTTAAAGACCAGCCAAAGCTTTTTTTGTTTAGGTTTACACACACTTGCCACCTCTCTAAAAAGTAATCAATGGTTGATTTTTGGGCCTCATGCAGACTGGACGTTTTTTTCAGCTGCATCTAGTGGCATCTGGTAATTTTCTTTTGTCCCCAAATGCCCCTCTGCGTGTTAGCCTGTGTTTCCATGCACACATAGGCTGTTAGGAGTTTAGAGGCAGAAAAGAACCCACTGCCAGCGAGTTCAGGAGCAGCAGCTTTTTGGCAGAAAAACGCATATGTAAACGCATCTAAACGTGCGTTAATGCTAGGCAAGTTTAGTGCATGAGCATTCATTTCAATGGCCAGAAAAAAATGATTGTTCTGGCCAATAAAATGAACACCGTAATGTTTGACGTGGATAAATGCGTCCAACCATGTTTACAAGCGTCACGCATTTTTCCTCCCAAAATGCTGTTGCCAGGAGAAAAGGCATAGAGAGAGAAAGACATTTGGCAGGCTGTAAGGTGACATACAGCCCATTTTACCCTGGAAAGGGTCACCTGAATGGGTCGCTTTCAGCTGTGTTGGCAGACACCTACCAGACAGCTCCTTCCTGGGGGGAGAGCAATGATCAGGCAAATTCGGAACCAATCCAGTAGTGATTGTTCTCCCCCAAAATACACACAACAGTGTTGGCTTTAGCGGTGACAAAAGTAAAGAATAACTCCACTTCTGTTGAGAAAAAAAAAAAACATTCCCCTCTGGGTGATCTATGCACATTGCAAGGATCTTAAACTTTGTTGCAGGTTCCTATTTTTTGCTTTTCTTAAAGCGGATTTCCAGGCTTTTTTTTTTTTTTAATTAAAAGTCAGCAGCTACAAAAAGTTTAGCTGCTGACTTTTAATAAACGGCCTCTCACCTGTCCTATGGTCTAGCGATGCAGCCGCATGGAGCCCCGCTCCTCTCCCCCTCCTCCCCGCAGTGCCTCCATTGAAACTGTGGACACCCGGCCGTTACAACTTGTGGCTTCATGGCCAGGCGCGCACTGCAGGAGTCACGCTGCGCTCTGAGTGGACAGGCAATCTTATGGGGCAGCCTAGGCAGAGAGGAGTCGCCGCCTAGGCGGCCTGTACTCGGAAGCGGGAAGTGGGATAGGAAGTTCCACTCAAAACGAAGCACCCACCCCCCCCTCCAAAAAAAATAAATGATATGCCAAACGTGGCATGTAAGGGGGCAAGGAGTGCTTAAAGTGGAAGTTCCACTTTTGGGTGTAACTCCGCTTTAAGGCTACTTTCACACTGGAGGTGCTTTACAGGCAATATAGCGCTCAAAATAGCGGCTGTAAAGTGACTCTCCTCTAACTCCAGTGTGAAAGCCGAGTGCTTTCACATTGGAGCGGTGCGCTTGCGGGCATTAAAAAAAGTCCTACAAGCAGCATCTTTGGAGCACTTTAGGAGCGGTGTATACACTGCTCCTAAAGCACCCCTGCCCATTAAAACTAATGGGCAGCGCCGCCGAAACTGCACTTTGCGGGCGCTTTTAACCCTTTATTCAAGCAGCTAGCGGGGCTAAAAAGTGCCCTGCTAGCAGCCGAAAAGCGCCTCTAAATCTATGGTAAAGAGCCGCTAAAACTAGCAGCGCTTTACTGCCGACGCCTCAGTGTGAAAGTGCCCTAAAGAATTGCCATTTGTCTGTCTGTGTCCTCCACGTGTGAGTGAATCTGTATGGGAGAGTTTTTATAGTCATCAGCTGCTGTACTTGCAGGGCTTTAATGAGGAAAGTGGAATGGTCTGCATCCCTTTAGACGTGATTTTCTATTGGGATTAGCTAACCAAAAATGCCATTTTTGTTGCAGGGGATGCCTGAAATCTGACTTGCATCTTGGTGCAGACTTCACCAGTAAGCCAATCACACAAGCAGGAAATGACATTTCTGGGGGCATTCTGTACACCATCTGTACAGAACACCTCCAGGTAGCCAGGTAGCCATATTGCATTCAAGTTTACAGACAACTACAGGAGCTGCAGACAGAAAGCAAAGAGCTTTTTAATAACATTCAACTTCAATATGACTTGCGTCGCAGTTGTATACGCTATATTACCGAGTTACCCTTTAAGGCCCCTTTCACACTTATACGACTTGTCCCACAAATTTGTACTGCAAAATCGTAAGACAAGTCATTCTCCATGATTTGCAATGACTACCATTCATATTGGCACGACTTTAAGTCGTGCCGACTTGAAAGTAGTCCCTGCACTACTTTGGTCCAACTTCTATGCGAGTTGTACTCCATAGACCTCAATGTTAAACCCTGAAGTAGCATGCAAATCGTGCCTGAATAATAGACACGAAGTTTTAAATGAAAAAAACGGCGTGGGTTCCCCCCCAGGGGCATACCAGGCCCTTAGGTCTGGTATGGATCAAAGGGGAACCCCCTACGCCGTAAAATCGGCGTGGGGCCCCCCCCAAAATCCATACCAGACCCTTATCCGAGCACGCAGCCCGGCCGGTCAGGAATGGGGGTGGGGGACGAGCGAGCGCCCCCCCCCCTCCTGGACCGTACCAGGCCGCATGCCCTCAACATGGGGGGGTGGGTGCTTTAGGGCATGGGAGGCACCCTGACGGCCCCCCCACCCCAAAGCACCTTGTCCCCATGTTGATGAGGACAAGGGCCTCTTCCCGACAACCCTGGCCGTTGGTTGTCGGGGTCTGCGGGCGGGGGGGCTTATCGGAATCCGGGAGCCCCCTTTAATAAGGGAGCCCCCAGATCCCGGCCCCCCACCCTATGTGAATGAGTATGGGGTACATGGTACCCCTACCCATTCACCTAGGGAAAAAAGCATCAATAAAAAACACAGTACACAGGTTTTTTAAATAAATAGGCAGCTCCGGGATCTTCCGACTTCGGGGGTCCTCTTCCGACTTCGGGGGTCTCTCCGGCGTCTCCTCCCGGTGTCCTGATCTTCTGCCTTACTCCTCCACTATCTTCTGCAGCTCAATTGCTAGTGGTGGTCCGGGCTTCTGCCTTCTTCCAGAGATGTTGACACGACGCTCTCTCCAGCTGGAATGGTCTCTGAACGCTCCGCAATGGACTTATATAGGCGGTGACCCTGCCCCCTTATGAGGTCACTGTCCCGGGCATGCTGGGACTGTGCAGTCATTAGAAAACGTCACAGTCCCAGCATGCCCAGGGACTATGACGGCATAAGGGGGCGGGGTCACCGCCTATATAAGTCCGTTGCGGAGCGTTCAGAGACCATTGCAGCTGGAGAGAGCGTCGTGTCAACATCTCTGGAAAAGAAGAGGGAAGAAGACGATCCAAAAGTCTGGACCACCGCTGGCAAAAGAGCGGCAGAAGATAGCGGTGGAGCCGGCAGAAGATGCGGACACCGGGAGAAGACGCCGGAGAGACCCCCGAAGTCGGAAGAGGACCCCCGAAGTCGGAAGAAGACCCCAGAGCTGCCTAATAAATTACTTTAAAACCTGTGTACTGTGTTTTTTTATTTACGCTTTTTTCCCCTAGGTGAATGGGTAGTGGTACCATGTACCCCATACTCATTCACATAGGGTGGGGGGCCGGGATCTGGGGGCCCCCTTATTAAAGGGGGCTCCCAGATTCCGATAAGCCCCCCCGCCCGCAGACCCCGACAACCAACGCCCAGGGTTGTCGGGAAGAGGCCCTTGTCCTCATCAACATGGGGACAAGGTGCTTTGGGGTGGGGGGGCCTCAGGGCGCCCCCCCATGCCCCAAAGCACCCACCCCCATGTTGAGGGCATGCGGCCTGGTACGGTCCAGGAGGGGGGGCGCTAGCTCGTCCCCACCCCCATTCCTGACCGGCCGGGCTGCGTGCTCGGATAAGGGTCTGGTATGGATTTTGGGGGGACCCCACGCCGATTTTTCGGCGTAGGGGGTTCCCCTTACAATCCATACCAGACCTAAGGGCCTGGTATGCCCCTGGGGGGGAACCCAGGCCAGTTTTATATTTAAAACTTGGTGTGGAGTTCCCCCTTATGATTCATACCAACTACTGTATGTTTTCATTTGTTAATGCCAAAAACGTGGCAAAGTCGTACAAAGTAGTACTGCTCCCAAATCGCGGCAAAATCGCGGCCGCGAAATCACGGTAAAAATCGCGCGACTTTGAAGTCGTATAAGTGTGAAAAGGGCCCAAGTTGGACATGCACTATACAATCTGATTGGCACATCTATAAGATTCTACAGAGAATGTATTAACTAGGCAATATGAGGACAAACCTAAGTAATCAATTCCAACCAGTTTGTATCAACCAGGTAGTCCCTTGCACTAGGTAGTTGATGGTAGATCTAAAAAGGAGCAGATTTTATAGCGTATGGTCAGCCTAAAGCTTTACAATCTGGCTGTACAAATCACTGTACAATCTCCTTCGGATTTACTAAATATACGCAATATGAAGATAATCCATTCAAATAGCAAATTGAGCAGGCCATTGCACTACATAGTCGATAGTAGATCCAAAGGTGGTTGTACAATTAGATCGTATTGTGTATGGTCAGTCTAATCCAAAGCCAACCTAGCAATATTAAATGTTCAATAGCAATGCTCTGAAAATTATTGCCACAGCCAC
This sequence comes from Lithobates septentrionalis, assembly GCA_037952835.1. NCBI lineage: Eukaryota > Metazoa > Chordata > Amphibia > Anura > Ranidae > Lithobates > Lithobates septentrionalis. Next base: position 1,130,339 of record JBBDGP010000957.1, on the reverse strand, counting down.
CTGCCATCTTTGGGCAATTTCATGAATATATTTTTTTGCTTTAAAAGCAGGGGTTTCAAAATGTTTAGAGACTTTAAAGTATAACTAAAAAGGTAGTTTTTTTTTTTTTTTGGACAGAGTGGAGATGGAGTTGTTATTGCTGTCTGTGTCCCCATTAGGGGAGATTTACACTCTCTCTCCAACTGTCCTGTTTACCATTATTATTGAAAGTGAAAGTAAAAGAAAATGCCAAAATTTTGAGTGGAGCAAGAAAAGGGGAATTTTTCCAATGCGGACATTAGAAGTTTTTGCCTTTAGTTCTACTTTAAACTGTATAGCGAGTGCCCCACTCCGTCACCT